>MBAC02011018.1:0-14681 GCA_001712635.2 Nothophytophthora sp. Chile5
TCGTGTCTGCAGCGCCGTGGTGGCCAGGACGGCTACCGTCGCGAGGCCTCCAACTAAGTTGTTGAAAGCAAGGGAAAGCGAGACGGGAGTATTTATGCAATAAATCTCCTCTGATTGTCGGCTTCACGAAGCAAAACCCCTCGTCATGTTGCGTTTCGTCCATTTTGGCAACACCTCTGCTGTTGAGCTACCAGAGCAAACTGCCTGCTTTGGGGTGTATTGCTAGTCGATCCAGGTGACATGACATGTTTCTGGTTGTCCTTCGCCCTAAGCTGGTCTCTTCTCCGCTCATTCGGATCCTTTAGTCGCTCTGCTGGCCTGCGGCAATGATGAAGAGTGCAGGTGCAGATGCGGTCGTATACTTGAGTATCAGCAGGCGGATCATGTGGATCTTCTCTTCGTCGGGCAGCGCCTTCTTGACTCGCAGCGCCATGATGACTCGTTTGCCTGCATACCGCAGATTCTTCCGCCGTGCAGTGTTCATGGTAGGCGATACGGGCGGCGACGCGTATAGCGTTACAGGAGAAGACACGGGCAACGAGGACGAGCTCTCGAGTGTGGGGGCCACCACGGCGCTCACCCACTGGCCTTGTCCTTGTTGCTCCGTTGTCTGGTCCGAGTACTGGTCGCCTGGGCTCCGGCGAGACCCGAATCTCCGGATCGCAGTGTGCTCCACGCTGGAGCGTCTTCGAGTGGGCACGCTCATATCAAGCGTGAGAGTGGCCGAGTCCAACGGCTTGTTGACTGTGTCGTCTTGCTGCTTCGGATCTTCAGACATCTCAGATCGAGCGGACAACTCCGCAGATTCCACGCGATTCGCGATGTCGACCTCGTGCTACGTTTCAAGCACAAGCGAGCACGTTGATGGACTTGGTCAGGCGCAAACCAGAGCAACAAAATGCCAGGGTCATGAACAAGACAACGGCATTGTAAATACCGTGACCAGCATGGCTTCCAGCTCTTCCATGGGCGTGCGATTTTGCTACGACACACAACATCAGAGATGTGAATTGGTTCTTGTTCGAGGGCAAGAAGCGAAAGCAGGCAGACCCAGCCAGAGAGACTCACGTCGTTTCGGAGACTCGCATCGGCGCCCAGCCTCAGCAGCATATCGACGACTCTCACGCTTTTGCCTCGGACTGTTCAACGTCAAGGTGGTAGTCAAAGGGCAAGTCCAACCAGCCAAGACAGAACGGAAGTTTGGGTTGGAGTACCTACCGGCCTTGTGCAGCGGCGTGTCCTTGTTCTCGCTTCGGGCGTTGATGTCCATATGGACGGTGGCGACCAAATACCGCACGATTTCGTCATGGTCTTTTCGGCACGCGTGATGCAGCGCGTTGCGTCCGTTGGCGTCCGTGGCGTTGGGCAAAGCCCCCGCTTTCAGAAGTTCCTCTACACACTCAACTTTCCCAGCGTACGAGGCTGCACACCACGCAACGTCGTTAGCAAGGGGCCAGTCACTCGCTTCGTTAGCCCATCATTATACATTGCTCGCACCCCAATGGAGCGCACTCATGCCGAAGCGCTGCGTGTAAGTAAGTGACGAGAAGGGCAGATCAGCATTGTGTCAGCGTAACCGCGTGGTAAATGCTCATGTTCGAAGACAACAGCGTACGTCTCGAGCGTTGACGTCCATCTTGTTCTTGATCATTTTCTGCAAGTTCGGGAGGTCCGACGAGGTGGCGTAGCGCACGAAGGTGGTGGTTTTCTCATGCTCGCGATCCTCGGTTTTCATCGCGTAGGACGCACAGACCCCCATGCTTTTATTCAGCTTCCTCCTCTGCTCTGGCACAAAGCAATCTGACAGGGTGTTGCCTTCCTTCACACAATCAGTTAAGGAGCAGGGCATAAGAACTGGAAAGGCGTAAATTTAGCGACGCAAGAACGGCGTTGTGCCAATATCTTCGATGAAAAATAGCGTTGTTTACTCGTGGACACGCATCGCCAGCTGAGTTACCGATCAGTCCTAACACCACGAGAATCCTTTACTGGCATAGCTATGACTACAAACACGCTTCGCATACATGCAATACGCACACAGATCGATTCGAGATATCTGCTCTATGGTTGGTCCCCAGCATTATGGTCGAAGTGACTAGCAGAAAAGATTGGGAATATAGAGCCATCAATCAGTTGGAGCAAATTTTCCAGCGAGGCGACGAGTCGCCAAGCGGTCCAAATGCTCAACAACCAAGACTTTGCTGTTCAACTGTTTGCTTCGCTTGTCCCTTACAGAAGGTGGAGCTTGCGTGCACAACCCGCCGTCTTACGACAGCGGACTGCGCGCGCGCTCGCATCGGGGCGAATAGGCAAGACCCTGGGATCCCCACTGTGAAAGGAGGATCGCGCCAGAGGTCCAGTTGGGGAGGCAGAGAACGCCACACACGAATGGAATGCACACAGCCACACACAGCGAAGAGCACGCCGCAGCAGCACGGAAGCGACGGCGCCACCTGGCACGAACGCCACAACCATCACAGACGGAGAGGCCTCACCGGACGGAAAACAAGAAGTGCGTGCTCTGCGGCTTCGCGCCGTTTGGAGAGCCCATCGCTGCAGCCAGTCGTTTCCTAACGGGTGGGCGGGCCGGGTTTAGAGTTGATGAGCCCGCGAAGAGTGCCGTTGAACCCGGGAAATGTCCGGAACCGGCGCTGCATGGTCGCGAAGCGTTCCCCGACCTGGAAACTTAATCGACAAGCGTGGTGGCGAAAAGGGAGGGTCTGAATAAGTTGACGAGCACATCGTTGAAGAAGCAGGGTTGTTCTGAACACTCTCTGAAGTGATATCAAATTGAGACAGCTGCTTTATAAAATCTACTAGGATTCGAGCGGTGATTGGTTGGAAAAGCCGCCATCTCCCAACAGATACCGATACACTACCGGTACTCACCAAACATCGTCAATTTTGATTCGGACTGTCGACTTTATGGGCACATCTGTCCACATGCACCAGCACTTCGGTATCTCTGCTGCGAGTGCGAAAATGCGGGCCAGGTGGATTCCGCACGCACTGGCAAGTAACGGCGGCTGGCCGCGTTGTCTCTCGCGAGGAAATGGCAGTGAGCGCAGAAAAGCATTGGTTCGCCACCAAGCCGTGCTTTCAACGTCTGGAGGACAGGAAGGCAATGCACCTCGTTCCCCGAGGCGAGGGAGGTGCCGATACATGCATCACTAAAGATCTGAGAAGTTCCGGTGGCACGCGGGAAGGGAACCCTTCGGCCTGATTCGAAAGGCGCTGGTGGTCCACACATGCACTTTGGTTGGTTTCGCGGGGCGACCGAATTGAGTTGACAAGGATGGAGGTGAACTAGATTTTTCTATTTTTCAGGAACCTATCAAACTTACCTGATTTTCCTCCTTTGAGTGAAGTATATGCTGTCTCGAAAGTTTACCGAAATCGGACGCATAATCTATTTCCGTGGAAGGTCTCGATCGCATACAAACTCCCTGTTATCCCGAACTAGGTAATCGAGCCATCGCCGTGGTTCTGTCCCTTCGCTCTCTCCCCAAAATACACTGCGTTTCTCAACCCGCTCGACCCAAACCCGTCGCCAACCCGCCAACCCGCTCGGTGGCGGCATCTGGGCCTTCGAGATTCTCTCTCTGCATTGCGGCTCTCTCCCCTTGCTATCGGTTCCCAAGAGGAAAGAGGCTTGTCTTCAGTATCAGACTTGAAAACCGAGTGTAAAAGGCAGTGGGTTTCCCCGCACGCAGTGCGCGCGCGCGACATCCCTCCTCGCCTCCTATTACTTTGTATCGCGTTTTGCCCCGCTCCAGGAAAGATAGGGCGGGCTCCCCTCCTCCTACCGCCTTCGTCGGTCAATCGATCAGCGCGGGAACGATGACGACGTACTGCGGAGCCGCCTCCACAGGCTCAGCCGACGCGCTACAGCCGCTGCAGATCCGCACGCCGGAGCAGCGAATGGCCGACAAGGACGCGCAGCGCCGGCGCTCGGTGCCCAAGATCACGGGTCGAAAGCTGCGCATGCCGCGCAAGTTCGTGGTCACGGACGTGCCGGACGAGGACCTGGACGCGCCGCAGCTCAGTCTGTCGCCCACGAAGACGCCCGACCCGCTCCCCTGGGAGGAGACTAGCACCAGCGAAGACCTGTCGGCCTCCTCCTCTTCCGTCCGTAAGGGTAAGACGCAGGTGAAAGGCCGCTTCACGATCATCGACCTGTCGCCCGAGTCACCCGAGCCGGCGTCAGAGCGAGAAGACCTGTCGGCGTCTGTGGGGCCCACACCCTCGCGTCCATTGGACACCCCGAGACGTCGCTCCGCGCGGAAAATGGCTAGTCGACGGCCTTTCCAGTCGGCAGGAGACGTCCGAGCCACGCTGGGTTTGGCGTACCCGAAGCCGAACGAGCAGCAGGCGGAATCGCCAGTGTTCGCGTCATTTCGACGGCCCGTGGAAGCGTCTCCGTCGTTCCATCCGATGGCACCGACTCGCCATGCCAGCAGTCCGACGTTGTTCGATCACCACTTGGAGTTCCTGGAGAAGGAGAGCCAGGACATGAAGGCGGTGCTGGAGAACATGGTGGCGACGAACGCGCAGTGGATCGAGGCGCTGGCTAGCGCGGGACTGGGTGGATGCGCGCCCAGCCCAGCGCGACTGAGTGAAGCCTCGCTTTCCGAGGCCGTGACGCCCGTTGAGACGCCGCTTTCGATCCTGGAGCACAAGTACCAGGAGGTAGAGCAGGCGTACACGGAGCTGCAGACGAAATACGAGAAGGAGTGCCAGAAGAACGAGCGCATGGAGGTGAAGAACGCCATGCTGGAGATCCGGCTGCAACAGCAGATCAACCGGTCAACGATGCTGCGCTCGCAGCTGGACAAGCTGACGCAGTACACGGAGAACCTGATCGGCGAGTCGTCGGAGCCCACACTGCACGACTACAGCTCGGACCTGAACTCGCTCTTTGGAGAGCAGTCCTCGATGGAGGCGCACTCCCCGACGGCCGAGGAGATGGATCGGAACGCGGACTACAGCTTCAACTACGAGGTGGTCAAGACGCACCGCCAGCGGCGGCACAGCGTGGATGAAGAGTGCATGTCGGACACAAGCACGGAGGGCGAGTCCCTCCGCAAGATCTCGTCACCCAGCCCGTTCGAGCAAGAGGAAGACAACAACATGTGCTTCAGTGACATGGAGCTCACAGCTGGTGATCTCACGTCCGGCAGCGACGAACCGAGTGGCCCCACGGCGCTGGACTCGCTGCTGGATGACCAGGTCAACCAGTTGCAGCAGTCGCTGCGCTCCAAGTTGAGCATGTCCGACGGAGTAGAGCGCGTGTCGTCAGTCGGCTCGCTCGACTCCCTCGCCGTGTGCCCGTCCTCCACCGCCTTCGGGGCAGGTGACGACGACGATCGCGACGAAACGGACAACCAGATCGGGCATTCGCTCCCCGTGGAGAATGAGCGGGTTGTGAAGCACCCGCTGATCAAGCACAGCAGCTCGCTGGCTTCAATTAATTATTCGACGGTGTCGTCTACCTCGTCGCTGGCCAGTTACGGGCTGCAGTTGGCGGCCATCGGGCAGGCCAAGGTCAGCTTCTACGCCGGCATGGCGGCGACGAGCATGTTTGGGCCGCATCCTGAGCCATATCCGGGTGCGTCGAACCAACACAGCGTCGCCCACGAAGAGGAAGACGTGTACACGGCACTCAGTCCGGAGAACTTACGGTTCCACGACTGCCAGTCGCTTTTGCAAGCCGCCGAGGAGAGTGGCGCGGCAAAACCGACCTCTCGACTCAACTTCCTCTTCCGCTCGCAGCTCCAGAACCCGCCAGTATCGTCTACGGGGCCGAACGAAGGCTCCGGGCGAATCGACGGCTTGAACAGTATGTACCAGCGGCGGCGATAATGCATCGGCTCGAGCCACGCACCGCCTCAGGGTTCCACTGACAAGCGGAGGCCTTGTTGTTTTCATAGTAACCAGTACCAGAAGTGACGTCCGTCCATCTTCCAGCCCGACAAGCCAAGCAACCTGAAGACCCCAGACACCGCAGCAAAGGGCTCGCACTTGGCTCGATTCGCTCGAACGCGACGAGCTGAGAGGCACATTATGAGGGAGGAGGGAGTGGCAGCCAGGTGCTTGGGCTCCCGTCCCTCGCTCCCCCCGTTTTGACGTTCGTGGTGGTGAGTAGCTGCGTCTCCGTTCGGCAAAGATCGCAGCGCCGTTCCCAATTGACATCCATCGACCGACCGCTTTCTCGACCAATAACCAGAAAATGAACACTTGTAAAACGTTGAGGAATTTTTTATGTTTGACAAGCGAATTTTGTAGACTTTTCCTACATCTTTCGGCCGTTTTATTCGCTAAAATAGGTTGAATAATCTATTCTTATTGGCTGAAATAGAACAACGCCAAAGTGAAAGTTTCCCGGCTCGCGACAAAATCACCCGGGAATCCCAGGAATCGAAATTCAAATTTCTAAAGCTGCGCGTCATGGCTCCGCTACCGCATCGCGGGCGGTGGCAGCGCGAATATGAGCGGGACTGGCGCAGTTACACGCTGCAGGTGCTCACCGACCGCTTCGGCAAGCGTTGCGCCCAGTCTCCGCCGCGTGTGACGCGTCAGGACGAGCAGGAGCTGCGTCAGGTGCTCGCTGCGGCGGGCATCGCGCACGTCCCGCCCAACCACCGGCGGTGGCAGGCGCCTTTCCCAGCTTCGCGGACGCTCGAAGACGAGGATGACGCCATGTCGGGCGAATCCTACGTGTACAGCACGCCCGACGGTAAGCTTCACCCGTTCTCAGTGTCTATTGGGGAGTCGACAGACCCACTCTAACCGAAGTTGATATAGGAAAACGACGGTCTACGTCGCCTCCAAGCAGCCCGAGCGGATTTCCAGCCTTTACTTCGCAGGAACTCGCAGCACCACCCGGTGCAGAGCGTCGGATTAGCGCTTCACAACGACTGCAGCTGCGGCTGGCCGACGTGTCGCCCATCGCAGATGCGCGACGCGTCTCTATTGGCGAAGCTGGCACCATTTCTCCTCCTTCGGGGGCCGCGAGATCGCCGTGGACGCCCAAGTCAGCAGGGAAAAAATGGTATACGCCGCGATCCATCGAACGAGACCAGACCGCCGTGGACCTGGACGTTTCCATGCAGTCCATGCATCTCAGCGACGACGAGAAGACGCACGACGACGAGGACGATGGCTTGGAGTTGCCTGTTGATGGCGAGGCCGCTGAACCGATGCAAACAGAGGCTTATGCAGATCAAACGATTGCTGCAAGCGGCAACGAGACATATCGGAGGTGTGAAGACATAGACCGGCAATCGGCGGGTGACGAGACTGAGGCTAGCAACGTGTCCAAGGTCCTGACGTTCAGCAGCGATAGTGAATCGGAGGATGAGGAGGATGCGGCGGATGTCGAAGGCGACACTGAAATCGAAGGGAAAGTCTGTCCAGCGGCCAGAGAGCCGCCGCCTCCAACTGACGAGCAAACGGAACCGCCACCTTGGAGCTCGGAGCCGGACATTGAGTATGGTCATCCGAGTGACGTCTACGGCGATAACAGGCACAACAATGGTGAACAGCAACAGAAACAGAGCCAGTCAGGCGATTCCGATGCAGGAAAGGCATCGCGAGACTCAAACGTTCCGCCAACAGTTGGAGAACAGGTTCAGAGGCTTGATCGCGTGGCCTCGGGCGGCCATCAGAGCGCCAACACAGCCGTCATAGCCGTCAGGGCCACCAGTAAATCGACTACGCAAGCCCCAGTACCACATGGGAGGTTCTCAACCTCGACGTCTTCCACGGCATCGTCATCCTCCAAGTCGTCCATGTCACGCAAGCGTGCCAACCGCGGACCCCTCCTGCACACAAAGCTGCCTCTGCAAATGGAGTACCGGTTCGCTAGTGACCGTCGCCGCCGTCGTCGCCGACGGAAGTCCCTGGCGGCCAAACCTGGCGTGTTCCCGTACGTCATGCCCGAGTTGCTGGTGGAGCTGCAGCCATATCAGAAGGAGGCGCTCCAGTGGATGCTGGAGAGAGAGCAGGAACCTGGTGGTCCGATTTCCATCGAGCAACAGCGTCGTGGAGAGGCGGCAGCAGTGGATTCGCTGGTTACGAAGGTCCGAGGCGGCGTCTTAGCTGACGAGATGGGACTCGGAAAGACGGTCTGCTGTCTCGCGCTCATCTGTGAATCGCTACGTCAAACGCGCGCCGCTGAAGCTCAAGCCCAGACCACAGGCGAAAGGGCAAGCGCTGTGCCGCGACTCACGCCTCCGACACTGATCGTGATGCCACTATCAATCCTGTCGCAGTGGGAGCGCGAGATCCGCGCCAAGACGAACTTGTGTGTGGTGACGTATCAGGGCGCCACCCGCAAGGGCTTCCGCTCCGCCACGCAGTTCATGGGCGCCGACGTCGTGCTCTCCACGTACGACACGCTGCGGCTCATGGAGTGCAAAGTGCAAGGCAAAGACAGCGATGACGATGACCAAGACGACGCAGGAGGGACGACGAGCGCCCTCGAGTCCGCCTCCGGGTGGCACCAAGCGCCACGTCTTACTCCACGCTCGCGACGACCTGTGGTGACCTCGAAGCTGCACCAATTGCACTGGCATCGCGTGATCCTGGACGAAAGCCACCTGATCGCGAATGCTGGCTGTGCCCGGGCCCGTGCTGCGTTTACGCTCACCAGTGGACGTCGCTGGTGCGTGACCGGCACGCCTATCCAGAACCGCACGGCGGACTTGGCGGCTCTGCTGCAGTTCCTAGGCCTCGGCACACGCGCACATGCGCTGTCAGAGCGTGAGCTTGGAGCACTTGTGCCGCGCGTGGTGCTTCGTCGCCTCAAATCGACAGTGGACGCTCGTTCGCGAGCCCCCATCTTGGAGTTGCCGGAGAAGACCGAAGAGGTCGTGGAGCTCGAATTCACGTCGGACGTGGAGCGCGCGCTGTACATGCTGCTTCATCGCTCCACCAAGCGCCAAGTGCTGCGGTATCTCCAGTCCAAAGAACCTTCACAAGCACATCGGGCTCCGTTGACGACCCCAACGACGCCAGGAAGACAAGGCAGCAATGATCGGCCACTGTTCATGCACGTCTTCGAGCTGCTCTTGCGACTGCGACAAGTGTGCGATGCCTGCACGTTGGTGACAGCGGATCCGTTGAGCGACGTTCAAACGCGAACTGCCAGTGCGGAATCCTTAGCAGGTCAAGGCAGCGACGACGTCTCCCCGTTCTCTGCCGATGAGACAGCTCTGCTCCAACGTCTCCAGCACCAGCAAAGTAGTGATGCAAGTCTGACAGACGGCTGTGGGCCGCTGGAATCCACGAAGCTAACAGCGTTGATGTGCGAGCTGGATAAGGTGCGAGCTCGAGGCGAACGTGCACTGGTCATCTCGCAGTGGACTAGCTTCTTGGACAAGATCGCAGAGCGACTGGACGCCCGCAACGAGCAGATCGAGGGCCGAGCATCGACGTTGGAAGAAGCTTCAGCTGGTGGTCTCCAAACCATTGCGTTCGCCAAATTGGACGGTCGGATGGCTGCCCGAGATCGGGAGCTGGTCGTCCGTGCCTTCCAGATGCACGAGGACGACGATGGTGCGGAAGGAGGCTCTGCGCCGCCCTTGGATGTGCTGCTACTGTCGCTGCGGACGGGAGGCCTGGGTCTGAATCTCACGGCGGCGTCGCATGTGTTCCTCATGGAGCCCAGCTGGAACCCGAGCTTGGAGCGGCAGGCCGTGGATCGCGCGCATCGCTTTGGCCAGCGACGACAGGTGCGTGTCGTGCGGTTTCTGATGAAAGACACGATCGAGGAGCGGGTCGTGGCCCTGCAGAACAAGAAGCGCCAGCTCACAGCCGCCTTCCTGGGCGATGGCGAGCATGGCTCGGCAGCCAGAGGGACGAGGAGGAACCCAAGAGAGACGAGGTTGTCCAGAGGAGACCTACGCGGCCTCTTCTTCACGCAGCAGGAGCAGGATTCGGAGATGCAGGGGGAGCAACAAGAAGACGACGAGAACGAGCAGCAGTCGATGGACGAAGACGAGAGCGACGGCAGCGTGACCTGCTGCGAGGTGAGCGAGTGAGTTGTTAAGGTATAAATTACGTGGTGACTTCCTTCTCCCTTCCTCTCTCCTATCCCCTAGCTGAGTTCTTCTACTGTGTTCCTACATGTCCAATCTGCGTTGGCGCTTGCTGTGGCGATCGCTGTCGACGACCGAGCGTGAAGGCGACGACGCGGTTCGGGTGACGCCGATGGTCGAAGACTTGGCGGCCATGACGCGAGCTGGTGCAGGGGACGGCATTGCCGGCGACGGGGAGTCTAGCGTCTCGGTGCAGATGAGGCACGCGCCGTCGTCATCGACGACCGAAGGCGGCAGCTCTCGGTAGCGAGTCATCTCCTCCACGGCCGTGGGGCTCTGTGCCAGCGACTTGACGGGCTCCGCTTCTACCTCGGGGGCTGGCGTTCCGTTGGTCGTGACTGTGCGCGTGGGCATCGTCGTGTTGAAGTAGACGCCGCGAACAATCTTGAAGGCTGCGCGATACGATTTCTCCTGGATTTCCACGGTCTCGAGGGCCTTCCGCACTTGCGCCACTGTGAGATGGAACTCGCTCTTGGCCACGAGCTGCACGGCAGCCTTGGCCAGGCTGGAGGCGGAGCACGCGATGGACTCGGCGTCTTCCAGCACCCGCTCCAGCACGCAAAAGACCGAGGCCACGCAGTTCGCGCGACGGCCGGCGTCGTCGTCGAACGGCAATTCGTTGACGAAGTCCCGCGCCATGGTGAAGGCGTTGGGCGGGTTAAAGCGGAAACCCAGCAGCCGCACGAGCTGCGCCTCGGCCTCCACCATCTGCGCGCGAGAGAACTTGCGGTCGCACATGAGCGCCATCTCCTCCAGCTGGATGGGTTTGCCCTCGTGCATCTTGGAGGCGCTCCACATGCAGATCATGCCCAGCAGCTGCAGCGACGTGCGGTCCACCGAGTGGACGCTCAAGAACTGGTCCAGGAAGTGCAGAGCGCCGGCCGCCGAGTCCATCTGCAGCTCGAACTCTTTGGCCGTTTCGAACATCCAGCGACAGACGCGAAGGCGCCAGTTGGCCGTCATGCCGTCGCGCTGCACGTCCTCGAGGAACCGCGGGTTGCGCTTGGCCGGGTAGTGCTTCTCCTTGAGAAGCGCATACTGGATGTGTTCCAGCGCGGGGGTGGCGCACTCCACCGGCAGCATGAAGGGCATGCGCGCGTCGTTCTTTAGGATGGACATGGTGGGGGGGGATTGGACGTGGACACGTGGACACAGAGATACAGAGATGACAGACACACACCGTCTCGAGGCTTCTTGGGGCCACGGGAAAGAGAGGAATGGCGTCCTGCCATGGCGGGAAGGGGGCCGAAGAGGATGAGAGCGCGAGGGACCCAGCCCGCCCATATCGCGGCAGGTCGGGCGGGCGGGCGCGGCATGGAACGCCGATCCGGGTGGGCGGGGGAAGGTGAAGCCAAGCGAAGATTGATATAGGAGCGCTGTGATTGGTAGATAAGCGGCATTAGGAACGAATTTGGATGAATCAAGAAGCCGGAAACGGAGCAGAGTGGGATCAGCATCACAGTTCCATCAAGATTTCAGCCAATGAAACGACTTGAAGCGCTGTCATTGGTCGAGGCCGGTGACGCCGCGTCCTGGCTTTGCACGAGGGTGGGTTGAGCTCTCGGGTTGGACCCATTCGTACTTAGCCCGGATTGCACGGTGCCTGGACCCGTCCGGGTCTTGCCAATCATTTCCGTGGCAGTGATGGGACGACGGGAAGGGGGAGATGGCGGTCTTTGCACACGCGCCCGCCGTCTCCTGCCCAACCTCGTCGGTCAAATCTCTGAAGTGGCGAGGCGAACTGACGCCGGATGTCGCCCATGCTGCCAATAGCGCGGCCAGGAACCCCGAAGCTCCGAGATCTCGAGGCAGAGGGCGATGTCATCTGGCGAACTCACGCTGCCAACTTGACACTGGGTTTGGTTGGAGGGCTGATGCTCTCATGCCGTCATTACAGTAGGTTTTGGGCAGGCAGTTCATTTATTTTCACCTCTTTGTCGCTCACGCTCTCTGGTCTGGGCGCGCGAAGACGAGGATGCACCGGCGCCCATCGAAGGGAGCAGCCCATTTTGCCGCACTAGGTATCAGAGCTTGAACCGCGATCCAATTTGATCGTTCAAGAAACAGCGTGGCGCCGCCTTGGATCGCGCACGCAAGGCTGGGCCGAGCGAGTGTTCGTCAAAGATGGCTTTAACACTTTCCATCGAGCTGGAAGACACTGCGCTGGTCTCCGCCGAGTGTCGCTTCCTCGGTCGTGGAAATCAGAAGGCGTCGATCGGTTCAGTGCGAGGTCCAATTTTAACTGCGGGTTCGCGTGATTTTACGAAGAGTGTCATGCTTGAATCCTTGTCGATTGGGTGATGGCAACAGGTGCAACATGCCAGAAACGCGCGGCTGCCGAGCAAGCGTCCGAGCATTTGCATTCGGTACACCGGTATGATACCGGACATCGTGTGAACCTGCCATTTCGCATTTGCACGTCACTATTCCTGAAAGAATGCCTTGAGGACTTTTTGCTTTTGAAAAGCCAGTGTAAATCATATTGGTCGCGTCGCTTTCGAGCTCATGATCCAGTTCACCAGCGTCCACCGAAGGCTCCGATATTTAATCGTGCGCCGGCCTTCCTCGTCTGTCGGGCACCAAGTCAGCGCTCTTGCCACCAATACCAGACGCTGGAGCAAGCTGCCATGCTGATAAATAATTAATTGAGCCTGGCGTCCATGGCGAAGCGCTGGATGCAAGGAGCAAGGAGGGGAACGACGAGGCGACAGAGAGATCTGCACGAAAGTGCACATGTTGAAGGTGCCAGCCGCTATGTGCCGCTCAGGACACCGCCACACATGCCGCGTGTTCCTGCGCATCCCACCGCCTCAAACAAGGGGGGTACTATTGTATACTTACTCAAATGATCGGAGTTTAAATTTAAATCTGTGTTCACGTTGTCTTTGTAACAAATGATGGGATTCGGACAACTTTATCAAACGAAGCTGCAATCGCAACCCGCAACCCATCCCAGCGTGCAACGCACGTCACAGCTTTGCTCCTGCGACGGTTGATGATCCAAAAGAGAGTCCGTGCGGTCGGACTCCGCCAAATACCTTTCGATACTCAAGCCAAATCCATCCGGAAGTGGCGGCTATCGTCGGCGTTCCCTGGACAAATGCATGGTCCTTGTGCTATACTGCTTGTTGGCATCCATGAAAAGGTTTGGGGCGTAACGGGAGGCTATTGAAGAAACGCCCCTTGGAGCCAGCCACCGTATTCTTCCGTTCATCCACGACGTGACAAACGCCACGCTCTTTGGCTCAGCCCACTCCTTCAACGACTTCTCGGGGTTCTCACTGTCAGATCTTATACTTGACGAAAAATGGTGCCACTTCTTTTCCTCGCAGCGAAACCGAAGCAACCTTTCGTCAGAACGCTTCCGCGTCAGCGGCGCGTCAATAATTGCGCCGGTTCACGCAAGGAGCCTGATTGCCATGCATGCATTCGAGGAATTCACGCAGCCGCCGTATCTTATTCCCACGGTGTCAATATTCTGGTTGGATCCATGCGAGAAGCAGTTGTGCAGCCAGGCGGAAGTGCTTATTAATAGTCCGCAATGGCGACAGTGGCGACCGCTTCCAAGCGCGTGAATCGTTCTGCGGTGTGGTGTTCATGTGTGTCGCTGCTTGGGAACTTTCCTGGTCCCCTCCGCTCACCAAATCCTCGCAAACGGTTATTTATTTATAGCGCTCTCCCGACTTAGCGCGTTCCGCCGCAGCCATATCCTCACACTGCGCGGCACGCTGAGGCATTGACAACCACCGCTGTGTGCACTTTGATTTTCTCCGCAGTTACTTCCGTGATCCATGGTGCAAGCAGGCAAATTTTCAGCTTATTCTTTTGGTTGAGCGCGTCCCAATCTGAAAACGTGCGAAAAATCGTGGGCTCACAAAACCAAACCTCCGAGAACACATATTGATAGTCCCCCCTCTCCTCTTCCCCCGTGAATGCGGATGGGTGCATAGCCAGGTGTTTCCTATTGTTTTCTCCCACTCAACCCGTCAGCTGCAATACTGTCCAAGCTAATAAAACCAGCGGAAACCATCGCGCCAAACAAAGCTTGCTGTCATTTGACCTTCCAAACTTGAATATTCCTAGACATGCGATAGCTTCCATACCATCTCGAAGCCATGCTATCGAGCAGGTTATCAGTCTTGGCAAATAGAGAAAGGCCACTGGCTATATTTTCAGGTGAGGCAGAAAGAGCACGCGCGCGCATGCCGCCGCGTTTGCCATTCCGCATTCTTCGATCTCCAAAGGAAACCGCGCCTTGAAGCTCCCGGGCTCTCCCTCCGCCCCCGCCGCCTCTGCCTTTCGAGCGTTGCTGCGAGCGTCTCCGCGCCGCTCTCTCGCCTCTCTCGACTCTCTTCCTTCGTGCGTCGCGCGGTCGCGTTTGCTTTCTCTGCGGCGTCGCAGACCAGAGCGACTGCAACCGCAAGCCAAACAAACACTGCTGCTGTTTGTCCCCCTGTAGCGCCTCTGTGTGCTTGGGTGGGAGGTGTGTGCTCGACTAAGCGAAGAGATTAGAGAGAGAGGAAGCCATGGGCGCTGCCGACTGGCTCCGCTTGTGCTCGGAGAGGGCCACGACGGCCATGG
>MBAC02011019.1:0-22109 GCA_001712635.2 Nothophytophthora sp. Chile5
TCGGGTTCAGAGAGACTTTCGATTTTTCACATTTCGGTACCGGCAAAAATGAAATAGAGGCCCGCTCGTTCCCTTGCCATCTTGGGTCAAGGCGCTGTATTTAATCATGCAGGCAGTGGCAAGCAAATGAGCACGCTGACCCCCGCGCAATGGCTACATGTAGGCAGTTAGTTCACAAAAGTCTTTTTCAACCAAGTTTGTATCCAGGGGGAGAAAGTCCCCTCCCTTCCTGTGAAGCTCTCTCTCGCTCTCTCGCTCTCTCGCTCTCATATTGTCTGCTCAAAACGACCAGCGCAATCGCATGGAGTGTGTACATGTGCATCGTGCTCCCCGCTTTTAGTCCATTGAGACGTTCAGGGTAGATAACAACCGACTTTGCAGTAAAAATAAGAGCGCCAACTGATTGGTCAGCTTGGCTTCCTCAGATTCATCACTTATCACAAATGTAAAAAAGATTGTTTCAAGAAATAAGAAAAAAAATTACCATTTAAAAATATACAAAAACGTTGAAACGTGGCGTGACTCTGTAGCGAAAAGCCATTGTGCGTTAGCTGTTATCTTGTCCCAGACGAGACCGAACCCACCTCGGCGAGGATACCGAACCGACGCGCAACGACGGACCGCACAACACCAGATGAGCGAAAGCATTTCTTTTTATATTCAGCTGTGGCCACGAACGAGCTTTCCATCTATCATACAAACACCCCTCGTTGACGCATACATTATTGGTTTCGACCGCCACGTCGAACGTTACCAACGCATCCCATAATAGCAGCGACGGAGGAGGGTCAGACGTCCGACCGACGTCGATTCAACGCACCACTATCGAACACCGGGGCTGGCAGACACACTGGTGGGGTAGTGAGGAGGCGAAGACACCACCGACAGCAGCGGCCGTGGGTCTGTCTTCAGCACCAGCTGGGTCTACGTTTGATTCGGCAATGGAGTCTCGTACCTCGACAACTGGCACCACCCGGCCTGCGCCGCGGCCGAAGCCGAAGCCTCGGAAGCGTGCGAACTACCTACGCCATTCGAAGCGCTGTGCCATTATCAAGCGGGTCGCGAACGGAGAGCAGCAGGCTGCGCTCGCACGCGAGTATGGCGTCACCCGCGCGGCGGTTAGTCACATGTACAAGAATCGCGTCGAGATCCTAGCCCGCTCAAGCGACGAGGAGAGGTAAGCAAGTCTTATCGTTGCGCTTTCTCTTATTCAAGCATAACGCCCTTTCTTTGATGCGCGTGTTGCTGTGTGTAGTGATGGCGATAACGCTGATGAGCTGGCCGGTGCGCAGAACGAAGTGTTTCTGATCCGACATGACGCGGTGCTGGTGCTGCTCACCTCTATACAAAATGCAACAACAGAACCGACCGCGCTAGACCGGGCCATCAGCCGTCTGATCATGTGCGTGAAGTATGCGCGAAGCGATGCACTTCAACCACTAACTCATCCTTTATGGTTGACCTTCGTTAGGATCTTGATCGAAGAGGCAATCGCTCTGCTCGGGACGCAGGCAGTGCAGTGCGTTGGAGCAACAGGAGAGGCGTACAAGGGGTTGGAACGGCAGAATGCTTTCTGCGGCATCACACTGGGCGACGAGTCGCTGCCATTCGCTGTGCTCTTCCGTCAAATGGAAACGGAGGCTCCCGTTGGTACGTGAATGTGCATGGTGGCGTGTGCTGAGCCATGCAATCAGGGTCATATGCACCTGTGTTTCACGGCGTTTGATGAAAATGGCGTATTGTATGCGGTGGAATGCTGGAGTAGGATCCATTGCCATGGAAGAGATTGACAACGCCAACGGTCGTGGCTGGCGTGTTGCTCACATGGACGTCCCCGTAAACGTCCCCGTCTTCAAAATCTTGCTTTTTGGGTTCTTTTGCGAGACCGGTGGTGCCGAGTGCAAGGCTATTGAGGTGAGTCGCTGCGTGAGCGTTTTGCGCTTCATCGGCTTGAGGAGCCTGTGGAGTTGGTAATCTAACTTGTGTGTCTCGGGTGAACCTTGCAGGCGCTGCGGATCTTGGGCGTCGAGGAGACCAGCATCTCGATCGTCGTGGTCCAGAGCACAGCAGCTGGCATCGCGGCGATTCGAAAACAGTTTCCAGGTTCGACGAGGATCTAACGGATGGTTTATTGCCTGCGGGTTTACTAACTTCGTGTTATCTGGGTAGAGGTCAGGATTATCACGACCGCCATCGACGACCAAGTGGCCCCCGGCACGGCGACGATCTCTCCGGGGCTTGCTGCGTTTATTGCGCACAATCGTACTGGCACGTGAACCGCGTGCGCTATGCGAATGCGATGAAGAAGATGCTGCATTTGTTGAAAACAGTCTACCGTGATTTTCGGTAACATTTCTCATTTGACTGTCACCGTTTCGGCTCAATGCCGATGTGCCATGAAGTAGCAGGAATGTGCTCTGCGCTGGTCCATTGTGACGATGCAGAACGTTGCCGACAAGGTCGAATTCATCTCGTATATCGTGCAATGCAGTCCATTTGGTTATTTTGTGGTGCGTACGTGCATCATCGGCGCCGCAAATGCTTGCATGCCACACGACGGACAATATTCGCAGCGAACGCTGTCATACAACGTGCGGACGAAAGGCATCAAACGCGTATTTCAAGTTCGTGTACTTCAGAAGTTGAGGAGTGGTGCTGACGAATAATATTAGCCACATCTGGCACAGCCCTTTGCTGAGCAGGATCCCGAACACGAACACTTCCGAATTCTCAAGATACCCATCGTGCTCATTTGCTGCACCGTGCAGATATCCAAACGCAACATCGGGACAATCGATCCGACAACTTTCTGGCCCGACCAACGCCAGAGAACACTCGAGTCGAATGGCAAAAAAAGTTGCAAGATATGGATAGCTGGTGTTGTGGGGTTTTCATAGCGTGCATGCGTGTAACGAACTTGGCAGCATGGCCAGGTGTGGAGGTCGTATCCAATAGTAAGCTTATGGCAGACATTTGACGACAAGGAAAAACTCTTGATCAGTGAGAGGAATTCGCACCCTCACATATTGGATTTGCGCGCGATTGCATCTGGTTGTTTTCTAAAAAGTTTCAATCGCGAACGTTACCACTGAGATCCTTCAGCGTGTGAACGAACGCCGACTGGAACACCAACGAATTCCGTCCACCCACTCCATCCCGCAGAGAAATGTCCTGTTGTATTTGAAAAACTCGACATGTCGGTGCTTCCAAGTCATATTTATGTTAGTACATTACTGTAGTACACCATATATGAATGATGACTGTTCTGCTAAGTGGTGACGATGGCCAGAGCTCATTCGAATCAAGTTCGAGCGCAAACATTTCATGGGAACCTATGACGCCTCTCAACCGCATTCAATTTGTACCATAGAGAGGATACGTCTAAAAGTAGTTCGCGCAGCTGAGAGGATTTCAACCAGCGCACCATATATACTATGTTGTCGAAATGAGATGCTGTTTGTAAATAGTAGTACCGGTTTCAAGAATAATCTATATCAAACCAGAATAGAACACTACTATACTACAAAATAGGCAATTACAATTTGACGCCTGGTCAACAAACAACGTGTGCCACAGTGGCCGAGTCTCGTCGTCTCAAATTCTCCGCCAAGGCGCAGAACATCGAAGATGGAAGCTCGTGAGTCCACCACCCCATCGTTCATACATGTACTTCTGGAACGCTCGCCAGGAAGGCAGCCGAAGGGTGCCTGACGAGAGAGGCAGCTGAGTCAGGGCCAACAACGTAATTGCAACCGCGACGGTGGCCTTCATCGGTTGGGCACTCGCGAATCGGTGCAACGAGACGCAATTCACAAACCAACCAGCGAAGCGTCGCCACGGTCTCCTCCACGTGGGCTGGCTTGGCGGTGAAGGGGCAAGTCATACAGAAGATTACCAGTCTGATTCGAGCACGGTCGACGCCGACTTCGAGACGGATCTTGGCATGAAAAGACCTGCCACAGCGAATGACAAGACAGCAAAGAGAGCGCGTGTCGAGGCCTCAATCCCGAGCAAACCCAGGAAGCGAGCGCACTATCTACAGCACGCCGAGCGCTGCTGCATCATCAAACGCGTGGCAAATGGTGAGCCTCAAGCGGCACTCGCACGGGAATTCGGCATCACCCGTGCAGCAGTTTGCCAGATGTACAAGAAGCGCTTCGAGATCCTGTCGCGGGAAGAAAGCGACCAAGACGAAGACGCGGAAGCGCCCACGGTGGCAGCTCAAGCCAAGGCGGTGCTCTTACTACTCACGACCTTGCGAGACAAGCGGTCGAAAGCATCCGCTTTCATCCGTGCTGCAGTTCGACTCACCACGTAAGGATCTGTTGTTGATATGCTGCCTGTTTGCTCTTCATGTACTGATGGTGAGCTATTGATCGGTTTGTATAGTATCCTCATTGAAGAGACGATAGCAAGTCTCGACGCTCGGGCGGTCGAGCTCATTGCGGCGTCCGGCCGAGTGTATAACGGCCTGGAACAGCAACAACAACGGTTCTGCGGCGTCACCCTCGGTGATGAAACGCTGTCTTTCGCAACAGCTTTCCGTGAGATTCAGCCGGATGATCCAGTTGGTACGCACTGTCGGCTTCTTCCGCTCAATTGCGAACGCACTTGACACGACGTATATTTGTTTTAGGTTGCATTCATCTGGATGCAGTTGTGAACGCCGGCGAGGGTCCGTCTTGCTGGCGACTGGAGCGTTTGGATGTGCCTGTTAACATCGTCGACTATGAGATCTTGTTGTTCTCATCTTCCTGCGGAACCGGCGGTGCGCAATGCAAGGCGATAGAGGTTCAGTAGTCGGTGTTTCATGCACTGTATTGTGGGCGTGGGCCCTGCTTTGCGTGTTGAAACTGACTAGGCTGCACGTTATATATGTGGCTTGCAATAGGCGCTCTGCAATGTCGGTGTTCTGGAAAGCAGCATCTCGCTGGTCACCATCGTCTGCGCCTCGGTTGCATTCGATACGATCTCCACCCACTTCCCTGGTATGGCTGCCATCTATCCATGCTGCTTCTTGGTAAGCTGCAAAGCAAACTAACCGCAAGAATGCTTGCCTCGCAGATGTGACGATCATCTCGGCCGTGATCGATGATGACTGGACCATCGCGCGGCGGAAGTCGCATCCAGATGCGACATCGGTCTCCGCTACGGTGACCGATCACTCTTGACAGACAGTAACGGCGGTGGTGACCTGTTGTACCCCGTGAATGTATCCATGGCTGGTCGATACTTCGAATTCGAAGCATTAGCGCTCAGCTCATGCAAATGCAGCTATGTTTCTCAAGAGTATGGATCTTGTAGACGACACAAAACAAAACAAACGCCTGAGACGAGGTTGAAGTCATCAACTGATTACAGAACGAGACGGTGGCGCCGACATCGGTGACTCTGGCGGGTGTTGCGGCAGCAACGAAGGCCGATATGACCGTTTTCGTGGTCCTACCATCTATGCAAATTTAGTATGTGTAAAATGCAGTGAGCATACCAACGCGATTATAAATGGATGAGCATGTACCAGTGCCAGGCTTCTCGGTCGGCAATGGCGTCGACAGTGCGTTGTCGGCCATCGGCCCCTGTGTGTGAACCGGAGGTGGACCAGTTGCTTGATTCAGTGCTGCGCAACACTCGGGCGCAGAGTAAGTAACCTCAATACAGTTCACCTTCATCATCGAGGGAGCTATCGCAACCACGAAGCCTGAGAAGATTACAACCAACACTTCGTGGCCCGCGCGCATCGAGGATTCCCGGCAGCAACGCGGATATAATGGCTGCCCTCGAGCTTCAGTCATGTATCGTCGACAAACGTTAGGTCGGAGGAAGCCCTTTGCCAGTCATTTTGCAATAGAGCAAGCTGCCGAGTGGGGTATTCAGACTCACGTCTCCGTGACGAATGATCGCACCGACGCCATGACCCGGTGTACCCAGCACGGGCGGTCTACCACGTACTCTTTGTGCTCGTCAGGCGCAAGGTGGAGGAAGCCGACGCGGCTCAGTTGAGCCAATGTACTATACAATATGCAATCGCCTATTGGCATTTTATGAACGCTCGTTCACACAGCGAAGTCTCTCGGCGTGGCGAGCCGAGGGCCAGGCGAGTGCAAATTGGTAATAGCTGACGAGTCGACGGCCGAAGTATCGTCGGCGATCCCCAGGCTGCCGCAATGGCGACCATTTGTCTCAACTGCTTTGCGAACAATGCTGTGTGAACAATAAGAGATGCACATATCTCGCCCTGGCCAAAAGTCATAATGCCTTATCCAACATGTTGAATTGAACGTGTTGACGTTTGTGGTGTTCGGCGCGTGGTTTTTGGGATTCTTGCAGCTGTAAGTGCGTGCGATCAACTCAAACGCTACAATAGAGCTCATGCGAATGGTTTTTGATAAATATTCTCGTGTTTTGTTGAAAATTTTGAAAATGTTTTGACCACAACGGTGGTGCAGGCCGGTGTCATGTGGCTTCAAAGGTCAGCAGCAACACGACACTTGGTATGGAGAAGTCGAGCGTGCGCGGAGCTCCAATGTCCAGCCGATACGGAGTGACACACGCATCTTTGTTGGCCAGTGAAACGAACAGCAGGATCTGATGAAAAGACGCGGATCGGAAAAGATGGCCCAATATTTGGCGTGGGCTGAGTCGCCAGCACGCCTTCCACCCTCATGTGACTGCGCGGTCTGACTCTCGCTCGCTACTTGACGTTTGGCTGCACGCACGCATGTGTTTGGTAGTGGTGGAGGGCTTTACCTCGTCGTTTCCGATACCAGGTAGTTGCATGCATGCGAAGGAGGGCGTTGGCCGCTTCCGCGCATTGAGTTTGCCGGTGGTCGATACCAGCGTAATAGAGCATACTATTAAACCGGCGGCGAAGTACACATCAACTCGGTTGATTGTGCTGAAAGGCTTGGCGATCGGTACCCACGAAGTGGATGTGTGGACATACGCAGTGGCAACGCATCCGAAGCAGACTGATACGATGACTGTATTGGCTGTATGGCAGCGCTCAAGGTTGTACTGAGGCTTTTGTGGCAGGGAATAAAGGCATGCGTCTTCAGGACATGCTGCCTTTTCCGCAACAGCGCTCGCCGGCCAACAGCGCATAACGCCAACTGCCTTACGCTTTCACACAACGCACTCAATACCCAGAACGGTTTCAAGCATAGCATGGCGACACGCTTATCTGAAATGACCAGCCTCCAAAATAGCGCGGAAACTGAATGTATCCGTTTGTAGCAGAGCGATGTGACCACAATCCAGCGGCTTGGTTTTAAAAGCAGCGCGGATGGAGGCGACTTCAACGTCCATGCTGTCGTCTAGACGTTTTAGTTTTTTTTTATTGGTCATGCCTGAGCCATCACAGCGCTGCAACGGGGCGTTCACGGTGACCCCAAGCGGCACCAGGAGCCTTCGTGCCCAGCGACGTTGCGACCAGTCCAGTGCGCGCCTTGCATCGTCGCAATATTTCGTCGCCGCCTTCCCATTTCTGAATGCATGGCGTGGTGGTCAGACGCCCAGAAGTGCCGGTAAAGCCAGCAAAGCAGAGTGACCGCACGACAAGGCAACGGTGCTGGCGATCTTCGGCCCGCGCCCCCACGCCTTTGAGGGGGCACCGCACCGCACCGCACCACCCATCCATCCTGGCGCTCGGGAAATGGGAATCAGACCGTATCGTCTTTTCGCCAAATGGCATAGATATGAATGAGCCAAGAGCACGCAAGGAAGCAAAAGTATGTTTTTGGCGGGTTAGTCAAATAAAGTGTTCACACGTCGCAGGTATGGGATCCGGCAAGCAAAAGCAGTCTGGTGTGCCGGTATTCCACCGGTATCTGCGTCTACGACCTCCCGATAGATCGCAAGATCCCACGCCCCAAGTCTGAAAAGAAACGGAAAGCACCAAAAAGAAAAGAAACTTCAAGGTCGACATACTCACTTCAAGGTGTTTCGATCCAACCATCACTCTGCGCATTTGCGGAAAGCGCCAGCCACATTGGCGTACCGTAAATAGCGCACCGTTCCGTCGAAAAGGCAGAAAGAAGGAGAAGCGAAACCAAAAGACACGGAAGCCGAGAAGAAGCGCCGCGAAACAACAAAACTGGAATCAACCGCGACAAAACGTGCACCCACCCGCGCTCTCCGCGCACTCGCCATCGCTTCACTGCGGGATTTGCTATTATAAGCGCGAACAGAGTGCGCGCAGCGCGGAAGAGCGAGACAAAGGGAAACCTCCGCGTAAGTCAAGCTCGGCAGCCAAGTATCCGCATTCCAGAAGGCAGAAACGGCCGAAGAAACTCCTGCGCTGCAGAGGCGACGACTCGGGACGCGACGTGAAGGGACTCGCTGCGCTTGGGATCCGGCCCACCATTCTGCGACTCGAGGGCTGTGCGGACGAACAACCGCCGGCTGGTGGCGTGTTACTTCCTTTCTTTGCGATGGCGATGATGAAGACTTCGAGTGTGAAGGGCGGGCTGGTGAGCAACAACACGGCGAGTAGCGGCGCTGGGAGCCGCCTCGAAGTGCGCGCGTGGGAGAAGCTGCACCCGCAGGGCGACGTCTACAGCCCGCGAACAGGCCACACAGTCACGAGCAAAGGTGCGATCTCGTCGAGTGGCTTGGGCAGCGAGGGAGCGATATTGACTGGCTTATTCGTGGGTATGATGGCGACAGATGGACACGTGTACGTGTTCGGCGGCACGGACCGACGGCGACGGCAGCAGGACCTGTATCAGTTGGATATCGGTGAGTGCATTCATTCTGGATGGGCTTCTATCCCGCGCGCACACCAAATTGTATTGACCGAATGCGGACTGTCTCTTAGAATCGAGCACGTGGTCGCAAGTTCAGACACGCGGGTCGCTGCCGCCACGACGCTCGGGCGCCTTGGGCGTCGTGCACGAGAACGAAATGTTCATCTTCGGCGGCTACGATGGCCGCGACGGCAACTACTTCAACGACCTCTTCTACTTCAACTTCGACTCGCAGCGATGGGACCAGATGCCCAGCGTAGCCGAGGACCGTCCGGAGCCCCGCACGGACCACATTATGGTCCTGCACTCGTCCAGTATTTATATTTTCGGCGGTTACAACGGCTCCAGTCGGTTCAACGACCTCTGTGGCTATGACATCGTTGCCAAGCGCTGGAGTCGGCTCCAGACTGGTGGTGTGGTGCCCTCGAGGCGCTTTGGGCACAGCGGTGTCGTGCACAACGCGACCAACCGACTGATCATCTTTGGCGGATGGGACGGACGCGACACACTCAACGATCTCTTTGAGTACAACTTCGTCACGAACGAATGGCGGAAAATGGAGACCAGCGGGAACAGCCCGCCACACCGCTACCGCCATACAGCGGTGATCTTCGGCGACAACATGTTCGTCTTCGGCGGCGTCGACAAGACCCACAGCCGCTTCAACGACCTGCAGCGTCTCGACCTAGGTACGGAACATGCGATGGAAGTGCACGGTGTGTCTGCTGTTGTTGTGGCTTATCTCACTCGTGCGTATTGTGTGCAGTGACCAACACATGGAGCGAAGTGTGCACCACTGGGAGCATCCCCAGCAGCCGCACATTCCACCGCGCGGTCGTGGTGGCCAGCAAAATGTACTTGCTCGGGGGATACGACGGCACGGACCGACTGCAGGATCTCTATTCAATTGATATCGGTGCGGATTCCTAGGATCTTCTTGTCTGTTGGTCTCCATTCGGGAAACTAAACTCTATGTCTTGATGTTGTCTACAGGAGCCCTGACGCCCCCTTCATTATTGGACATATGCGCCGACTACGTCCGAGCGAATTTAGACACGGTCTTGGAAACCACGACTTTCAAGGGTGTCCCGCAAGATATCATCGACCACGTCGTGTTCAAGCGGGATCTGGAGGGGCGCCTGCGAGGCAAGTGCAAGCTCTGCAGGCCTGGCAGATGCTGTGTCTACCGCATGCAGAAAAACGAGCCTCGACCGCAAGAAAACCAGGATCCGTCGAGACCCAACCACTTCAGCTGCGTCTGCGGACACTCGACGTTCCACCACGAGGTGGTGGAGGAATCCAGTACGTTAACTATCTCTGTTGCTCAGCTGCACCCGTTGAAAGATGTACTCACGCGAAGCTTGCATTATTTGTGCGTTACAGAACTCTACGGAAAGAAGCAGCCAGGATCGGCATCCACCAAAGGTACGCAATCATTTCCCGTTCATGCCATCGATGCGTCGCGGCTAATTCCTCGTGTGCTTTGTTGTACAGTGCTGATGCTATGCGGCTCAATCTACAAGCGCCTCTTCGACTCGACGCTGTCCACGTCGCCGTCGCACTCGCTCCTCTCGTCTCCTCGCAGCCGCTACTCTGAAGAGAGCACCAACGAAAAGGAGTGCCTAGCATAAGAAGCATTGGCCGTGTGCATCGGAACACGACGGGTTGGGCTAGTTGCTCACGAACCACTAACTATTATTCAAGTGCTGCATTCGTAAGTTACCACTCACCCTCGCAAACGCCCATCTCATTCTTGCTTGCTCCCTGATTGCCGCAGCATGCATACTACGGCTGAGACGTGAGCTGATTCTGGATGAAATGACGGACGTTCTCGATGCCGGCCGTGGCGATGGAGAGCTTGAAGTGGATGGGGTCGGACCACGTGAGGACCTCGAGCTCTTTGGCGTACTCGCGCACGCTTTCGAAGTCCTCCTTCGTGTTGAAGCCGTCGAAGAGAATGCCGTCCAGGAACTGCACACGGTTGCGCTCCCGCTCCCACAGGTAAATCTGATCCGCGATGTTCTCCGGGATGATCGGCGTGTTCTGACGCATTTTGGGATGCACGTGTTTCATCAAGAAGTCGTAGATTTGCTGCGCCGAGATGCCATGGATGAGTGCCGAACGCAGACTCTCACGCGTGATGAAGCCGATGGCCAGGTTGGGCAGTCGCGCCACAATGTCCACGAACACGCTCAGCATTGCCACATGCAAGGTCGACGTCGTGTACGCGTAGATCTTGAAGTTCGTCTCCACCACCACGAGCAGCTCAGCCCCGTGATCAGCGTTTGGCGCATGGCGCGGGTCCGCAACCTGCGACTTCTGGCCGGCGCGCACCCCAGCGAACGAGCTCGTGAGGCTGATCTTGCTGCGCTTCTGACCCGTGGAGCCGCCAAAGATGAGGTTCACAGCCAGACTCGTCGTGTAGAATCGATCCGAGTTGGTGCGCTTGCGGAAGAGCAGACCAAAGTCAATGAAGTCGCCGAGCAGTAGTCGCTGAGTCTCCGTCAAGTCGGCCACGGCGTAGTACTCGCCCGTCTGGCAGTAGCTGATCTGGAACAAGAACTGCAAGATGTCCTCCTGTCGCAACGTGCCCGTGTTATCCAGCGTGCGAATGTACTCCAACATGAAGATCCACATCTGCACGTGGATGTCCTTGAGCATGAACTCATAGCCAGTGTCCGTGATGTGCAGTGCGCGCGAGTCGGCGCCGCTCGACTGCAGTAAACGCGTGCGTAACAGGATGTCCACCACCGACTGCGGAGGTTCCTGTACAGCCGTGGATCCCACCATGAAGTGAAGCACCGAGTCCCATCGCGAACGCGCGTAGCGTTCCAGATCCGCCGGCGCGAAGGTATTTTCCGGATCTTTGGCCAACGCCAGACGCCCACGCTCCCACGGTGACCCGCCCAGATTGCTCAACGCATACTGCATTTTAAAAGCGACGTAGTGCATCCATTCATGTTAGTTCAACGTCGAAACCATCAGTGGAATGAGCAACAGGCAAGTATGACAAGTCACGTTTTACCCTCAGTTGCTTCTGGAAGATCGGGTGAGGCTGGTAAGCTGCATCCTTCTGCAGGAACACACGCAACCCCACCAGCTAGAGAGGCGCGCACACGTATACACACATGTGATGCTAGTATCGAGAAGATAAGGAGCCATTACAACGAGACCAGGAGGCGAGACCCACCTTCTGGAGCGCGACACGGAACTGCGGCGGCATCTTGTTGGTTGTGCCCGGCTCGGGCTGAACCCACTGCTCCAGCATCTGCTGCGGCACGGCGGCGTCACACGAGAGCAGCCGCATCACGAACTGCTGCGCGAGCGCCGGCAGCGCCTGGAAGATGGCCTGGCACGCCCATGGGTCCTCGTATAGGCGCTCCAGAGTCGCATTCGGCAGCGTCTCCAGGAACTCGAACGCGTCCATTTTCGTTGTTGGGGGAGGTATGGGTCGAGTCGAGTCGAGCCGAGCCGAGCCGACACACGAGGGTTCATCTGTATTATCTTCGAGAGAAGTCACGGTATGTCTTAATTTTGGACATTTTGGACAAATGTCCGAATTCGACTTTTGTACTCACGAAAGCCACTCGTCCATGTACTACTGCATTAGTAAAGCGGAGCTCTGCATCCTTGTCTTCCCCACACTGAGGCGATGAGTCACCGGAACGCCTGGTTTGACGCTTTGATGCTCGTATCGCCCGCCACCCTCAATTGCCATGTCTCTCTCATGTGTTGCTTGTCCCCAGGTCGATGTGTCTTACCCCGATCCGCATTCGTGCTCATCACTTCATCATCGTCGAAGCCGAGATCCGCCGCGGTCTCCTCCCGCTACTGATATTTGCGACTGAGCTCTCGGAAGCTGAAGAGCTGCTTCAGCTCTGAAGCAACCGAAATGCAACGTAGCCGCCGAAGTGCAGCGAGAGAGTCCTGCCTGCATCTGAAGTTGAAGTCAAACCGAAGCACGCTTTTGCTTAGATAGCCCCCTTGTCCTACCTTTCCCACCACGCTCCTTTCTCTTCCACCAGTCGGACAGGCACTCGGTTAAGTATCTCGTCCCTTGTTCAGGGTTGCACAGGGGCGGACGGGTCTTGCTGAAAATCGAGTTCACCTATTCCCTGGTCGTATCCAGCCAATCCTCACGCGCCAACCACGAGCAACCACGAGCTCCGAAGCCAATGATAACAGCAATCAGTAGTTCAAGCCTTCTCAACGGACGTTCACTCGTCTTTTGTGAACCTTCGGTACCGGAATAAGTTATATTCTGCCATCAGATTTGCCGGGGATCGGTGAAATGGAGACGCGTGCGTCACCGGATCCGCTGATGGTCTGTCGATGCCTCGGACGTCATGAAGGAGGGGGGGGGATCTCCCGGCTCTGCGGTTGGCATGGCTCCCCCTGCGCTCCCGCTCGCCACTGACGTCTTGGCTCATTCCCGCTTTTGCCGCTTTTGCCGCACACGCCCCACATCCCATCCGAGCTTCCAATCCATCAGTCATGGTCCTCAAGATCCGTCACGCCGCCCCCGCCTTCACGGCCGACGCCGTGGTGGACGGCGAGTTCAAGAGCGTGTCGCTGTCGGACTACAAGGGCAAGTACGTGGTGCTGTTCTTCTACCCGATGGACTTCACGTTCGTGTGCCCCACGGAGATCATCGCGTTCAGCGAGAAGGCCGCGGCTTTCCGCGAGCTGGGTTGCGAGGTGCTGGGTTGCAGCGTGGACTCCAAGTTCTCGCACCTGGCTTGGATCAACACGCCGCGTAAGAAGGGCGGTCTGGGCGAGCTGGACATCCCTCTCATCGCGGACTTCAACAAGGAGATCGCCACGGCGTACGACGTGCTGGTGGATGTGGGCGAGGAGACGGGCGCCACGTTCCGCGGCGTGTTCATCATCGACGGCGAGGGCAAGCTGCGTCAGAGCACCATCAACGACTGCCCGGTTGGCCGCAACGTGGACGAGATCCTGCGTCTCGTGGAGGCTTTCCAGTTCACGGACGAGCACGGCGAGGTGTGCCCTGCCGGCTGGAAGAAGGGCAAGAAGACGATCAAGCCGTCTGTGAAGGAGTCGCTCGAGTACTTCGAGGCGGCCAACTAAGCGGAATGGAACGATCCTTCTGCTTAACGCAGCGACGTCAAGCTAAGAAGAAGAGAGCTAAGAAGAAGAGAAGCGCCTGATGAAGCGCGATAGATAAAACCCCAAAACAAAGTTAACTTACACCCAACGCTGTGCTTCTTGTGGGTCTCTTTGCGGATATGAAAGGCATCTTAGTATGCTACTTGCTCCAGGAGAAGATGGACGGCTGGATGTCGGAGTCTCGCATGGATTCCGAGCTGCGGATCTCGAGCAGAGGGACGGGTACTTGGCTCTCGCGTTCGATCATCGGGCACCCCACGCTGCTCGCCTTGCTCGCTCTAGCCGGGATCGACGGCTGCGCTGCTGCCGTGTCTTCTGTCTGGTTGTTTGGGCCGTGGTTGGTCCCCGAAGAACCCGAGAAGGAGGAGACCGTGGACCGTTGGTCCTCACCGAAGCCGTCCAACGATTCACGCAGTGCCGAGGACGACGACGGTTTCCGTTGACGCAGGTAGCTGCGCCGTTCATCATACGGCTGATATGCTAAGTGCGTGGGCATCGCAGCCACAGCGCTGGGGGTATGGCTTGTGAAGCCATCTTTACGGTTTGTGTAGCCATCTGTCAAGGCACCATCAGGACCGCCAGGGATCTCGCCGTCCTTCTCATACTCGCCTTCCTCATTGTTGTTGCTGTAGCTGCTCAGCCGCCAGCCGCCGTGGCGCAGTACGTGACCGAGTCCGGAGTCACTATGTGTCGGTGTAAGCGTGAGCTCGGGCTTCCGTAGCATCGCCTCCTGGAGCGAAGCATGGTCGAAGAACCCACGGAGGACGCGGAACCAGCGAGCCCATTCCGGAGAGACCGAGGCTCGGAACTCCTCGCGACGCGGCGCACCGTCCGAGTCCACGCCAATGATATGGAACGAGTCGTTCCTGTCCGTGAAGACCACACGGAGTACTTGATATCGCTGCTCCAGTCGACCGTTCACCGTGTCTTCGCTGGAATACAGACAGAGACTATCGTCGCCTTTGAAGAGGCAGTAGTACGGCTTCCAGCGCTTGAGCACGAGTCCCTTGCGCTTCTGCAACCACCCGCGCATAGTCACTGCTGTCGACTGCTTGCTCTTGGCTAGAGGCCAACCAGCCGCTGCTGCTGTAGCGCTGGTTATCGGCGTGTGCTTGGCTCCAGTTGAATAGATATTGACACTACTCCGCTTCGAAGTGAGGCCCACGGAGTGTTGGCGTTGACGCCGTTGAAGCTCCAGCATCTCCAAGTCTTCGGTCGATCGAGTGGTTCGTGCGCTTCCCATACTGCAGCTCATTGGGTTCGGAGCTTCCGAGGATTGCAGCGGGCTCTGATCGTAGTAGAACGCGCAGTATTCAGGAATGACTTGGGGTTGTTGCTCGTGACTGCTAATACTTGTCAGACGCGAACTTTGACGTCGAGATGCTTCGACAGAAGCCTCTTCTTGCTGGGTATGTCGTGCTTGCACCGAGGCCGTTGTGAACCCATCGAAGTCGAATGGCTTTGAGCCTTTGGTGCTCTCTCGATTGACACTACTCGAGTCTACCGAGTGGACTGTCGAGCCTCTCGTATCACTCTTGGTGGTCGTGACTTTGCCCTTTCCGACCGAAGAAGACGTGCCGAAGCCGAGTGGATGCTGATTGGCAAGTGGCGTAGTACTCCAGCCGAAGAACTCGGTGGATCGTGAAGATGGCGCCGTGGATGCAGCCGTTGCTTGAATGGAACGTTGCAGCGTTGGCGATAGCAGCTGGAGGCCTCCGCTTTCGCTACTCTTGGTGTCGATGGACTGCGTCGAGGCTTTCACAGCGTTAAGGTTGTCATCTCCGTCGTCTTGAGAGGTATCCGGCAGCATTCTCGGCCGCTCAGCCGTCTGGTTTGCCGGCATTGAGGGGCTAATCGAGGTCGCTCGAGGCTCTCGGACTGGCGTAACGTCTGCGGCGAGGTCGATGCGAATATGAAAAGGCACGGCGTTCACTTCCATAAGGTTTGCTACCTTCGAAGCGACGTTCTTGAACCCAACTCCGGCTTGCTGCGACTCGCAGGGGTTCTTTCTGCAAAACGAGCGTACCGGATCCTTGGCGAGGCGGAAGAAGGACGCGCGAAACTAAACGTCCGGATTGTCGACGCTCTGGGTCGCCGAACTTTCCGCGGCGCTTCGCTTCCGGCTCCCCGACGCTGCAGAAGATGGAGTGGATCGGCAACGGCGAAGTGGAGTCGACTGTGGAAACTAGAGAAATCTGCAGCCTCTTAAATGGAACGACAAGTGATTGACCTGGAACTTGAGGCGGCGAGGCCGGCTGGGTGGCGTACCCATCTTATTATTGCTGCATGATTGGAGCGCGGTCGATCGATCCGCCACCTGGTACCCAACGCGAGTGGAAAAGCCATGGGAGCATGTGCAACGAGCCGCTTTCTATGGAGACTTGAGGTGGGGGCGGCGAGATGCTCTCCTTTCAAGGAATATATGAAGAACCAAGTTGCACGTTCGGTTTGGTGAGCTCCGATCGCATTACCGAGAGCTATAATGGTCATGGAATCTGGAGCGTTGCCGCTCTCGCTTTCCAAATCACGCGAGGCCTGGTGCGCTGGGATAATACGAAATACTGGCTTGAAAATAGAAAATCATAAATATGGCACTCGGAGCAACAGCACAACATTTGCTACGCTGCTGCGGGAAGATGTGTGATCGCCACCGAGCACATGGACTGGGTCGGACAAGAACACCAGCTGGCTGGCCCTCAACTTCGATATGTATCCTGTGAATTACTGCCTATGCAGCAGTGGCCATGCATGCTCCATGTTGTAGGAGCAGCATCTGAAGGCAGTGCGTGTGGATGGCTCAAGTTAATAAGGCGAAATGGTAAGGACGCACTCTTGGATCAGGAAGTGACATAGAAAAGTAGTAACGTTCTGCTAGATAATATATATTAAAATCACTATTCATATAGTACAATTACTTTAGTACCATCCAATCACTTTTAATACTCTCGGTTAAGTACATACTGTGGTAAACTTTTGACCAAGCATGATTGCGATCACGACGGCTTTCATACCGGAACCAAGCAACAGCAAAATGGCCAAATGCACCCAAAGTGCAATGAGGTCGCATGGGGTGCTGTGGAGCAACACGGACAGCTTTACCCAAGCGGAAATGCCGTCCTAGGACCACGTTGAAGCAAATGCATCGTCCAACTTGAACTTGACTTCACTTGCTCGATCTGATTCCCTCTTTATTTCCACCAATCAGGACCTGTCTCAGCTCGGCAGCCGATTGGCTGAAAGAAGAACTCGCCTTCAATTCCCTCTGAGAAATCCTTGAAGTTAGGGCTCAGATCGTTCACATCATCACTTCCTAACGTGCTCCCTCCGTCGGATGATGCTGGCAGTCGGCCGCTTTCTGCTTCGCTCACCCACGACATCCGCCTTCCGCACAGCCCGCTCTGCCTCATTTCTCAATAGGACGCTGCCATCCGCGTGCTTCTCCCGCGTCATGACGTTCTCCCCCGCTTCTACGGCCTCTCCAAGCGGCCTCATCGCGCCGCACTTCTTCGAAAAGGTGCTAGGTCATCAAAGCGCCACTGCGCTGGTATCTTCCGATGCTGGATCTGCGAATAGCGAGTGGACGTACGCGAATCTGCTTCGTCAGGCGCTCTTGCTACGCGATGAGTTGCTGCAGAAGCTGCCGGAGACTGGAGATCAGCCTCGGATTGCGTTTCTAGGCACCCGTGGCGCGTCCTACCTGGCGATTCAATGGGGCGTTTGGCTGGCGGGAGGCATCGCTGTGCCCCTGCATCCGGCGCATCCGGCGGACGAGATGGACTACATCTTGTCGGACTCGGGATCTGCGCTGCTTGTCGCGAGCGAAGAGTTCACGGCTTCGTCCTCGAAGCTCAAGAAGTACATTGCCGAACTCCCAGCGCGTATGGGGATCCCTGTGATCGTTCATGCTGAAGACGGAGTGAAGAGTCATGAAGACAGCGAGTTGACGATGGACCAGATGCAGGAGGTGCAGCGTTGGATGGAGACTCAAGGTGATTTCTCGAAGGGCGCGTATATCGTGTACACTAGCGGCACTACGGGACGTCCCAAGGGCGTGGTGACCACTCACGCTGGACTCACGGCTCAGATCCACGACGTCGTGACGGCGTGGGAGATGTCGGGAAGCGACCATTTGCTGCATTTCCTGCCGCTCCACCATGTGCACGGGATCCTGAACAACCTGTTGTGTGTGTTGTACGCCGGCGGGTCGGTGGAGTTTATGGCGTCTGCGAAGCCGCCGCTCATCTGGTCCAAGTTGGGGCAAGCTGTGCAGACCCCGAAGCCCGTGACGATGCTCATGGCGGTGCCTACAGTGTACATGCGGCTGCTGGAAGACATGGAGAAGCAATCGCAAGATGATGCGGCGGTCCAGAGTGCACTGGCGGGTGCTCGTGGCCTGCGGGTGGCGATCAGCGGGTCGATGGCGTGTCCTGTATCCATCATGAGTCGTTGGGAGACGTTGACGGGTCTGCGATTGTTGGAGCGCTACGGCATGACGGAGTTGGGCATGGTGCTCACGAACCCACTGCATGGCGAGCGTCATCTTGGCTACGTCGGCGACAGCTTCCCTAGTGTGTCGGTGCGCGTGGTGGATCCCGAGACGGAGCTTGAGTTGCCGCTGCTGGAGGAGAAGGAGGGTGAGTTGAGAGTGAAGGGACCCACGGTGTTTCGCGAGTACTGGAAGAAGCCGGAGGCCACGGCGAAGGAGTTCGATGCGGACGGCTGGTTCAAGACTGGCGACATCGTGCAATACAGCAATGAACGTCAGAGCTTCCGTATCCGCGGACGCGCTAGCGCCGATATTCTGAAGACGGCGGGCTACAAGGTATCGGCTCTGGATGTTGAACGCGTACTGCTGACGCACCCACAAGTGCAGGAGTGCGCTGTCTTCGGCTTGCCCGATGAGAAGTGGGGACAGATCGTCGCAGCCTTGATCCGCTCGGATGCGGTGCCTTCGTCGGAGGGTAACGTGGCGAGCCAAGCGGCGTTCTCGCCGCCGTTGGTGGAGTTTACGAAGGAGCACTTGGCGGACTATCGCATGCCGCGCAAGTACTTCTTCGTCGAGGAGATCCCGAAAAATGCGATGGGCAAGGTGAATAAGAAAGCGTTGGCCAAGATCTTCTCGGAGGAGAAGGCCTAACTGGCGGTGATCCTGGCGGACTCTCAGCCTACTTGGAAGCAGCCATCTCGGCTGACAGATGCCACCGAGGTCGTGTCTTCGTGGTAGTTGACTAGCGAGAGTGCTTGGGGGAGAAGACGATTTCGCGACGACGAAGGGGCTCCTTCGTCTTCGACACGATGGATGTAGTAGTTGCTTTCGGGGAGTGTCGTGAGGGCAACGGTGATGCTTCGTTGGGCAGGATCAAGCTGTCGTATCTGCGTGGAATCTCAATGCGATGGGTGTTTTGCAAAAACAAAATAAGAGCTGACAGGAAAGCTGTTTGCTGCCCACGTACCGACACTTCTCGTCGATTTTGTAGCACTGAACCAGAGTGTACATATAAACCGCGATACCTTCCATCTCTTGGTACTTGATATCACGCTTATCGACCGGGCTTTCCAGGTTCGGAGCATTCGAGGTCTCAATTGCAGCATCCAGGATCGTCTTCGTGCGTGACGCCATCACCCACGATTGCTGCAACTTGACGCTGCTTCTGATGCAGACTTGTGCAGGCTCATGAGACTGCTCGATCCCTGTTTCAATGGCAGTGGTCAGCATCGGCAGAAATTGCGTCGCGCAGTATCGAGGAATCGCACCCGTTTTCTCAGATCCTTCGCCATCCATTCTCTTCCGCACTGGCGAATGCTGTGACGACGCAGCCATCCTGATACGCTCCTTTGCGTCGATCGGGATGAATGCATCGATGAGTGAACCATCATCGTCACTTCCGGGTGTGCGTTCCGATGACGAAGATGCCTTTCCTTGATAAATCTGCTTGTGAGGATGGATCGCTTGTGGGCTTGACTCTGCATGAACAAAAATGCAGCCACAATCCATTCGTCAACGTCTCAAATGCGTTGCAGGCTTCAAGGTGAGGAGCACTCACCGTTCTTCTCCGTGATTGCTTCGCTCTCGGGCATGTTTGAAGAAGAATTGTAGCTTGAGTCTGGGTGAAAAGGAAACCCACTTGATAGTTCCTGGACGTGTTTGCCCTCCAAATGTGAGAGTAGTAGCTTTTTCTGCCAGCCAAGCGGAGGGCGACCCAGCACCAAGCTGCCTTGAGACGATGTGGAGGCCGACGGAGATACCGATGGATGTGGACTGTCCGTGAATTTCATCGGGAATCCGGGCGGAGTCTAGGTACAAGAGCGTTAGAAATCGGGGAGGCTTGATATCGTAGAAATGGGTTACCTCTACGGCTATGAGATCCTCCATCGTGGCTTCCTCGGCTTGAAAATCGTTGGCGGCTTGAAACCTCAAGACTAAGGGTGTGCTGGTATCATTCCAGCGAGACAATTTGACCTTTGACAACAAGCAGCACGAACCTTCGGGGCGGGTCATTCCGAACTGCGCTGACGGGTACGCAATTGAGCTTGGAAAGGCGCCGTCTGGGCTTGCTTCCAAGCTGATGCAAACAGAAAGTCAAAATGATTGAGTCTTGGGGCAACCACAGTATTCCTCACTCGAGGCAGTCCTTACGGCGATACATCGCGCGCACCATATGGATGCTCAAATAGCGCGTGTGCCTGCGGTTTGCTCTCGAAAGCGAACCGTTCTTGCTCGAGGTTTTCAATCGACCTCTCGAAAACAGTCCCCACACCAAATGCCTGTGCAGGTAGAATGGTGAAAAGCTACTTTCTGCCGAATCATTTAGGAGAGTAATCGATGAAAGCGTACCTGTCGCGGACTGGAGTCGCTGTGATGCTGATCAAGGCCGCTTGGGGACAAACGCTTCGGCAATCTCATGACGCCACTCTGGTGATTGGCACTGAAGCGCTGGGCAGGCAGATTGGAATCGTGCAAAGTGGGGGAATCATCGTCGTGACAATAGAAATCCGGTTGATCGGTCTTGTTCGGTCCTGCACTCATGTCGTCATCCATGTAGAACAGCGGAATCTACGTTCATCATAGAGTACCCGTGAGGATTATGTTCTGGATTCATTTTGCCGGTATTGACAGCATCATACTCACATTACGACCTTCAATCTCTTCGAGGTGTTGCGAGGGTCGACCGGGCTGCACAACGGTGTCCACTCCTACGCGCTCCGCACGATTCACTCGCTTCCACTGTGATAGCTCTTCACCTTCACTAAACCGCGGTAAAAGGAGCGCACCAAGTGTAAGTATTGCAGTAGCGGATGCTGCAAGCTTGATTCCCTTTACTCACTTGAAGAGGAGAAGGTCCAGGCCAGAAGCAATCGATGAAGTCGACTTTGCCCCATGATAGAGTGCCGCACTTTCCATTTGCTTCACGTCGCCTCCGCGATCCCGCCTCTTCGATTTCTTTACAGGCGTGAAGATGCAGCGGTTCTCACCCTTCTCATGACTGTTTTGTGACGGCAAACTTGAATGCCGTTCACTTAGCTGGCGTGTGCTTTGGGGGATGCCTTCACCAAATACTGCTCCCTCATCTGGACGTTCTTTCGTGTTGGTGCTCTGCACCTCCATCCTACCTTCAGTGTGCACCCGTTCCTCGCGCTCAAATTCCAGCACTCGGATATCTGCAAACCCAAAGCGAGATAAAAGCGAGTGATTCTCGGTTCCGCAGCCAAAACATCGCACTATGCTGTAAGCAGGGGGCTACTATGAGCGTACCATGCGACTCCGCATCGTCTCCGACTGGCAGAATGTACCAGGGCGTTGTCGAGTCGTTCGAACTCTGCGGCTGGGAACCGTGCGGAAGGCTCGATGTTGCCACGCGCTGGCGCTGAACCTGCGGCGGGAAATGCATGTGTCGGCGCCGCGCGCGTTGCGAGTTCAGCGCGCGGTGCTTTCCGCTTGTCATCCAGTTCATGTCTGCGCGTCTTCTTCTTGTGTCGTGCTTGCTTGGAGAAATGAAAGGGTGAGCGGCGAGCGCGGGCTTTCTGTTGGTTGGCATGTTGCACTTCAACTTACAGCCTCCAGAGTGATGGTCATCATCGGTGCTTTAGTGGTCGACACAATATTTTTTGGGAAAATTCCGAAAGGTGATACAAATCGAATGTTTGCTCAAAAGGTGATACAAATGTTTTAAACATCACGCGACCAAAAATAGCGGTAAAATAACGGAGCAGTAACATGGTTACACATGCGTAACC
>MBAC02011020.1:0-15668 GCA_001712635.2 Nothophytophthora sp. Chile5
GCAAAATCCACGAAAAACGCGCTGAAAAAAGCGGAAAGTATTGAGTTGAATGAATTTTGTACCCGTTTACACATGGGGTCCTCCGTCAAACAATATTGATTGGCGACGACGATGTATTCAGGATAAAGGTGCGGTACAACGAAAGTTTTAGGAACTTGATGAATCGCCGCTCTCATTTCGGCAAGTTGAATTTGCGGGAGAAACCAACGTAATCGCTCGCATTACTACATAGGGTTCTATTTTCGGAAAGCGAGAGCAGGAGCGAATCATGTCACGTTTCAGCGCCAGTGACGCCATTTGATTCGTTGATATTGCGAGCCGTCAAGCCAAATCCACCTTAAGTAGGTACGTTACGTTACGTAAGGTGGATTTCTTCACCATGCGGCAAGCTCGCACTCCCGCCGTTGTGCGAAGGAACAGAAAGCAAGTGACCAAGCGCGCGCGGGAAAGCCATCGCCCAGGCTTTCTCGTCGACGGGAATGGATCATCTGGCGGGCTCCACGGCGCCGTTACTGCCCACGAACACCGAGCAGCAGCAGCAGGAGGACAATAGAGGGTCTTCCGATTCAAGATAGTCCCGCAATAATCCGGAACCTTTCGATCGATGGCCAGCCAACCCTTAACGTAGCTTGATTGGCCAGTTCCACGAATTCCGCTCTGAATTCAAAACGCGCTTGATCCGATATGTTACGTTCCTTCCACTGCTACGCTGTATTCCGGGGCATTCGGCGATTGTCTGGGCCAGTTGGAAGACCAGCGATGACCAAGTCTGGCGCGGCGCAGGTTCGCGCGGCGGCCTTCGTGCGTCGCGGCGTGTGGCAGTTGCAGCGCGGCCAGTGTCGCGGTCCTGCGGCGGCTCTGCTGCTGTTGGCAGTGGGTTTTCTGCTGGCTGTGGGGCTTCTAGTGACTGGTGGCAGCGCGCTGTCCGGCCTGAGTCTTCGCGGTGCGTTCGGCTCGGGTCCCAGCGCTGAGGTGAACGCTTTGCGTTGGGGAAAGAGGGACGACGTGGTCATCTTGGACGGTCGACGACTGGAGCAGCCGCTTCCCGAGAGCTACCCGAACGGAGCAGTTAACACGTTCCAATGCGATCTGCCGTCGCTGCGCTTCCAATGCGACCTGGACAGTCGTGAAGGCTGTCGCGGATACCCACAGCTGTTCCCAGCCAGCGCTCTGTTCGAGAACTGGTCGCCGGAGCAGACGGCACGTCGACCCAGCGCTGTTTTCGACAGCATCTGCCACTTCAACGTGTCTTCTCCGGTCTGTCTGCACCATGCTGTATGATGCAAGATAAGTTGGAAGACTGACGATGTGCTTGCTGTCTGCTATATCCACAGTATGAACTGCGTTTGGCGCAGATGTTCCGTGAGATGGAGGTGCCGTTCGTGGCGTATGGCGTGCCCGAGCTTTCGGCAGCTACGGAGCGTTGGACGGACGCGTATGTAGCGGAGCAGTTGGACCCGACGGCGCTCTACAAAGTGCACGTGGCCAACAACAGCCACTTCATGTACTACCGCAAGAGCAAGCAGCTTTCAGGCGAGAAAGACACGTACGAGTCGCGTTGGATGACGTATCCGCAGTTCGTTCGGGCGGTGGGCGACGCCAAGTCACTCCAGGACGCCGGCCTACCCCACGAGTACTACTACTTCATGCTCAAGAAGCACGACTTGGTGGGGCGGGCAGGCTTCGTGTACGAGGACCTGCGCTTCCTGAACCCGCTGCCATCCGAGCGAGACCCTCGGTTCGGGGACTTGTTCATTCGGGACGCCGCGGTGGCCGAGAACGGCGGCATGCGCTGTCGGCTGGGAATGCAAGGGATCATCGCCGAAGGCCACATTGACGGTGGCTTGAACATGGTGTCGATGATCCGAGGCACCAAGCGCTACGTAGTGTCGCCGCCCAGTGTGTGCAAGTGTCTGGCGCTGCTGACTACAGGTCAGTCCTCGCGCCACACGGCGCTAAACTGGTCGGACACGAGCGCTCTGCCGGAAAGCGCTCGCAACTGCCCCGCGACGGAGGTGACGCTGACGGCAGGGGAGGTGCTGTACCTGCCTTCGTATTGGTACCACCACATTGTGTCCTTGGACACCAGCATCCAGTGCAATCTCCGCTCCGGACTGGCAATCCGTGACGACATGCGTCAATTCCTGCGAGAATGCGGCTTTAAGATGTAAACGAAGGCACGCAACAGCACTACAGCTTTCCGTCGAAACGATTAGGACATTGGCAGATTATGCAGGGATTCCGGAGCTGTTGGCGGCCATGGCCTTATCATTGAGTCACCGTATCGTCAGTTGGTTCGCATTACTTTATAAACGTGGAGAAGCTACAGCGTCTACAGACTTCACATCTAACTCGAAGTTGCGTGGACGGACCCCGGAGCCGCGTCCGCCGTTGTCGCCGCGCTCGTCGTGATCGTGAACTTGGGCTGCGAGTCGGAGGTGAGCAGGCCGTAGGACTTCTCGAAGGTCTCGGTCTTGTACGGCGTGTCGAACGCCTGGAAGTAGAACTTCTCGGACATGGAGCTGCTCCAGGCCTGGTACGCGTTGTAGAACGTCTCGATTCCCGCCATACTGCCGGAGTTGCCCAAGAACGAGCCGTCCGAGGGCCAGCCCGTCTCCGTGAGCATCAGCTTGGAGCTGAAGTTGTCCTCCATCGTCTCCCACTGCGCGCGGACGACGTTGATGGCGTTGTCCGCTGTCGTGCCGTCCGTGAAGTACGGATGCACGTTCACGCCCAACACGTCGCAAGCCGCCACCAGCTCCGTCCAACCTGAGATGCCCGAGTAGTTGATGACCTCGGTATTGCGCTGGACCGTGCCGACCTTCACACTGCTGGGCACCGACGCCTTGATTTCGGTGATGAGACTGATCATATCGCTGGGCACGCTGCTCGCCCCCGCCAGGTTCTCGTTGCCGACGAAGATGTAGGCCACGCCGCCGCTCTTGGCGGCAGTCACCGCCGCCGTCTTCTGCTCCTCGTAGTCGGATTGAGGGTACGGCACGCCCAGCGCCGCCGTGAGATTGGCCGCCGCGATGATAGGACCCATCGCCGTCGGCCCGAACTTCGAGATGTAGGTGCGGACGCTCGTGAAGCCGTAGCTGGCGATGGTCTTCATGTCGGCGGCGACGGTGAAGGCGTCCATGGTGCCGTTGGCCGCATGGTTCGGGTCGTAGCACACGCCGTTGGCATCCACTTGGGCCGCAAGAAGGGCGATCGCACCGAGGACAACCGGAGAGAAGAGCTGCATGGCGGGTAGTGGTGGAGTGTGGGGGTCTTCGTGTGCTACTCGGCGCAATTGGAAGAGTGAACTGCCTTTGCGAGTGGGTCTCAGCTTCAGGTCTACAGCTTCACCTTGCTCTGGCCTCTTGGGGCGTCCTTGGGAACATTTCGGAGCGAGGCATGCAGTTCCACGAGCCAGCAGACGACAGAGTATCTAGTTGGCGTGCCGCGTAACAGCCACGACAGCCACACTTCATGCGGTCGCACCTAAAAGACAGGCGGAACTGTCCAGCACTGGTGACCGTTCGCGCAGCGAGCGACAGACACTTTCCGCGCGTGCTTGGAACGAGCGACGGAAGCCTGGAGACACGCCGATAGGCCGGCCGGATCGCCGAAACCCCTGGCTGAATACATAGAGTCGGGTTCCGCCAGGTGCAAACGACATGCATGGGTTAAGACGCTGCTGCCTCAAGCGGCGAGTTGCAGTGAATGATAACCGTTCAGTCGAAGCGGCAGCGAAACGAACGCTGTTCAGCGCCAGCGACGACGGCACGCAAGCCAGCGGGATGGGAGCTGGTCCTGCTAACGCAAGAGGCGAGGACGGTGGCGCAAGGCCAGCACCGAGTCGGCCAAGGTGCTCAAACTTTGGAATCATTTGTTGCCACAAAAGCAACGGCGCCCTGGCACCAGGCAGCCTCGCTTCTTCGATCCCGAGCAAAGGAGCGAACGGCTCTGGGTCTCCATGCTCTTGCTACTTGCAGTTGACGACGGCAGCAGGTCACGAGTAGCACGGCGACTACCGCAGTAGCATCGAGTAGCTTGTTTCCTGTATTAATTACTTAATCAACGCGAATATACCCACAGATACGTGTCTGCTGGTGAGCCTAGCTGGCCGACGCCGTCATCCCCATGCGGAAGAAGCGGCTGGCAGCTGCGCTCAGAGGCGCAGACGCCGTGGAGGGCGGCACGGGCGGGTGGAACTGCTCGATATCCTCGCACAGCAGGTCGATGAGCGCGCTCTTGGACAGCTGCTCGTCCGGCAGGTCGAAGGAGAAGTCGAAGGGTCGAGAGCGCACCAGGTCGCTCTCTTCGAAGAACGTGGCCAGGTAGGGATGGCGCAGCGCTTCATCCACCGAGATGCGCTTGTCCGGGTTGAAGAGCAGCATCTTGCTCAGCAGGTCGATGGCTTCAGGACTCACGGTGTCTTCCGCGCCGCCGCCGGCGAACACATCGCGCCACTTCTTGGGTTTGGAGATGGACAACTTGGTGAGGAAGCGGAGGGCCTTGGCGTTCTTCACGAAACCAATGTCCTCCTGCTTGGGCGTGCCTAAGAACTTGATAATCAGCTTGAGTTGGTGCAGGTAGTCGTTCCCGGGGAAGAGCGGCTCGCGAAGCAGCATCTCCGCGAAGATGCAGCCCACAGCCCACACATCAATAGCCGCCGTGTAGTGCAGACAGTTGAGCATGATCTCCGGCGCGCGATACCAGCGCGTCACCACGTACTCCGTCAGCTCGCTGGGCTCCACTGGCTTTTGCTGTTCGTCACCGCCAACCGAACCGGGCGTGAGGCCACCGCGTGCTAAGCCAAAGTCGCAGATCTTGAGGTCGCAGTTGGAGTTCAGCAGGATGTTGCTGGGCTTCATGTCGCGATGCAACACGCCGGCCGAGTGGATGTGGTGCAGCGCACAGAGCATCTGGTACAGAAAGTACTTGACGTGGTCGTCCGACATGGGCTGCATCGAGTAGATGACCTGGTGGAGGTCCGTCTCCATGAGCTCCGTGATGATGTACATGTCTTCAAAGTGCTTGCGCGACAGCGGCGGCGCCAGATCCTGCAGTCGTGTGATGTTCTTGTGGTTGAAGTGGTGCAGCAGTCGCACCTCACGCAGGATCCGCTTGGCGTCCACCAGGTCCTCGAAGATGTTGGTGATCTTCTTGACCGCCAAGCTTTCGCCGCCGTTCGACACGTCCTTCACGGCGATCACCGCGCCGTACGCGCCGTTGCCGATGGACTTGAGCAGCTGGTACCGCACGTCCAGCGTGAACACCTGGCCGATCGCGTTGAACGAGTGCAGCTGCGGTCGGATGGGCGGGAAGAACGCGGAGCTGCTGGTGGCGGCGCCCACGCCCGCCCGAGGGATCCGTCCGCCACGATTTCCGACAGCCGAGGTCGACGCCACACTTGCGTTGTTGCTGGTCCTACCGCGCTCGCCTTCGAGCTCCGTAGTGCGCTGGTAGCTGCCGCCTTTGCTCGCCAGCAAAGCGCTGTACGACGACGTCGTGCTATCATGTGGAGCCACTACTCCACAGCTCTGGGTGGCTCCATAGCCAATCTCACAGACATCCAGTCGCTTCTCCTCGCCCTGATTGTCCTCCTGGTCGCTCTCGCTGTCGTCGTCGCCATTTGTGTCGTTGTTGTCCGTCTCGGGGTCGCTGAGTCGGTACGAGTCGCTCGAGTATCGCTGGGGCGAGCCGCTATCTCCATCTCCCGCACACTTGGCCTGCTGCCGTCCCTCTGTTCCTATTACTACCGATGGCGTCAAGCACAGCGCCTGCTGCTCATTCAACGCGGCCTTCTCCTCCGCTGCTCGCTCGTCCCCGATGTGCTGTCTTGCGGCCCGGATCTCTTCTGCCGGGAGGTCTGTCTTGCAGTAGCTGTTGTTGTTGCTGTGCTCGCTACTGCCGCCGCTCTCGCTGCTGCTTCGGCCGTTGACGCGCCGCCCTTCATCTCCAAAGAGCGGCGCGATCTTCGCCGGCGCTGGAGCCACATTCTTGCCGATTGCCAGCAGCGGAGACGTCGGCAACTCGGCGCGTGTGGCCTTAGAGCTCCAAGCCGGCGAGTCGCTGGGGTAGTGCGTCTCCGCCTGCACGATCAGCTTGGCGATACAGGAGCTCAGGGCACAGAGCCAGCGCGCATGCGTCGGGCCATCCGCCGCTGCCAGTCGGAGAGACCGCGAGCCGCCGCCTGGTCTCGACATCGACGCCGTCAGCACCGGAGACGTGATGCTCTCAAGCCCTGCGCTCTGCTCGGGCGCGGCGCACTGCAACTCCAATGCGAACTTGACGTGGCGATCGCTGTGCAGATCCGTGACCACGTCGTTCTCCGAGAGCGCGAAGACCGCCACCAGCACGCCCGGCGAAGCTGCGCTCTCCGCTGCAAGGCGGAACTGCCGCAGTGTGAACCGCACGTGCGCTGGCCCGCCGCCGCCGTCGAGCAGCGCCTCTTCCAGCACGAAGAACGCCTGTTTGGAGTGCCAATAGCGCTGCGGCACCAGTCGAGTGAGGACTCCCTCCGCCACGACCGTCGTGGCCACAGCTGCGACCGCCAGCGGCATCTGCACGCGTCGCCGCTTGTCAGCCGTGTCGTCCGCCTTGCCACGGAGATGCAGCGAGCGGAACAGCGCGCGCATGGGCGAATCCGTGCGCGCGCGCTCGTCCTGCGCGTCCTGTTTGGTCTCCTCCTCCTCGCCATACAGCGCCAGCGGCGTGGGCGTGGCCAGAGCGCGGTCTTTCAGGCGGAAAAGTCGCGCGAACAGCGTGCGCGAGCGTAACCCGCCGCTGCCGGGCGCCGGCGCGCGCTCGGACGCGGGCGTGCGCGCGCCGGAGGTGGCGGGGGACGTCAGCAGCCGGGCGGGGACGGCGACGACCGACGAGGCAGGCGCGGAGGACGGCGGGGAGGCCGCCGCGTCGCGCCGCAAGCGAGAGAGCGGGGTCGCCATGCGAGGGAGTGGGCTTCGCTTCCGTATGGGCGTTGGGGACTGGGCGAGGCGTCACCGCGGCACCGTTTCAAGATTTTCGTCTTGGAGTTTGTATGCGACGAGGGGAGGCGGAGGAGATGAGGTCGGTCTGAGATTAGATTTTTTTTTCCAGCAATTATTGCGGAAGATCGGGATTTGACAATGATTGTGGGATGAACGAAAGGTCAATAATTGAATTCGAAGACCTCGCTCACTCTTTCAGGAACGGGTAGTCGGTGTAGCCGCGGGAGTCGCCGAGGTAGAACGTGTCGGCGTCGAAGGCGTTGAGCGGCTGGTCGAGCTGGAAGCGGCGCACCAGATCCGGGTTCGAGATGAAGTTGCGGCCGATGGCCACCATGTCGGCGGCGCCCTCCTCCACGATCTGCACGGCCGAAGCGCGGTCGAAGCCCGAGGCCGTGAGCAGCACGCCCTTGTAGGTGTCCCGGAACTGCCGCGCCGAGCCCTTTTCCGGCGCCAGCGGGTTGCGGACGTGGTATCCACGCGGCTCGATGAGGTGCGCATAGGCCAGGTCGTAGGCGTTCAGCTTGTCCAACACGTACGTGTACGTGGCGATGGGGTCCGAGTCCTTATCGCCAAAGCTCCCGCCGAAGGGGGACAGGCGGATGCCGACCTTGGTCGAGTCCAGACTCTCCAGAATAGCCTCCAGCGCCTCGAACAGGAACCGCGCGCGATTCTCCACGCTGCCGCCGTACTTGTCCGTGCGGTCGTTGATGCCGTCGTGCAGGAACTGCTCCAGCAGGTAGCCGTTGGCGCCGTGCAGCTCGACGCCGTCGAAGCCGGCGGAGATGGCGTTCTCGGCAGCCACGCGGTAGTCCGCGACGATTCCCGGGATCTCGCTGGCTGCCAGCGCGCGCGGGTGCACCGGCTCCATACGGCCTTCGCGCGTGGCGATCTTCTTGCCGGCCTTCATGTTCTCCATCTTGGAGCTGGAGGACACGGGAAGGATCCCTCCCGGCTGGTTGAGCGGGTGGCCGATACGTCCCGTGTGCCACAGCTGCAGGAACATTTTGCCGCCCTTGGCGTGCACCGAATGCGTCACCTGACGCCAGGCCTCGATCTGCGCCGGCGCGAAGATGCCAGGCGAGCCCCAGGCGCCGCGGGCCGTGGGCGTGATGTTGGTGGCCTCGGCGATGATCAAACCGCCTGGCGTCGCCCGCTGCGTGTAGTACTCGACGCCCAGCGGCGTCTGCACGCCCTCCTCGCCTGTGCGCAGCCGCGTGAGCGGCGCCATCACCACGCGGTGCAGCAGCTGGATGGGGTCCTTCTTGCCGCCCAGCGTCAGCGGCGTGAAGAGCTTGAGCGTCATGGCGCAGCGAAGTGGAGGAGTCTGCCGAGGGGAGGGGGGGAGTGGAGGTCGAGAGCAGATTGGGGAGTGAAGTGAGGAGGGCCGTCAGTGAAGGGAGCTCTCCGCTTGGAGACACTCATCGGGTTGCGTAACGGCCACAAATACGTAAACCACCAAGATGACGGTGACGGTGACGGTGACTCCTCGTAACTTGTTACGTGTTGTGTACCGACCGGTAGATGTAAAGTGGTTCTTTAGTTAGCAACTTCCGACGCAATGAGCCCGTTAGATACTTCCATTGCAGTTAACCTTTGTTGACGCCCGAATGTTAACCAACCCCAAAGGAGGATTCGAACCCATCGGATAAATTTCGTGTCCGTAATCAGATGTCGTTCTCGCCATATGATTGGTCTGCATTTATATTTTTCGGCATTACTTTCAGAGAGGAGCTTGTTGTCTGAAATTTATATCGAGGCGACCATCATTCTTGGGGAGGCGTCTGCCCTGCCACAGCCCACATTATCCATCGCCCGAATTCGGCAGAAGCAACCCGCACTCCCGCGCTTCCGCATGGGCCAACGCTTCAGCACCGCCCGCGAGAGCGACGAGGGCTCTGGGCCGCCGGCGCCGCCTGCGCCGTCGCGGCCCGAAGACCCGAACACCTCGCCAGACGCCCACTCGGGCCTGCGCCTGATGGCGCGTTTGCTGTCTGCCAAGCGGCCGACGCTCGACGCGCAGGACGGGGACGCAGTACAGGAACAGGAGCGCGAGGGCTCCGTGATGCTGAGCGACGTGGTACGCGGCGCCTTCTCGTCCTCGGTGTCCTCCTCGGCGGCTCTCGACCAAGAGCCCTCGGCGCATCAGCAGCGCCAGAGCGACGACGACCGCAGCAGTCGCGGACTCAGCATGGCGCGCGCGTCTTCCGTTGCGTCCTTCCCGTCGTCCCCACGCAACCTGGATACAGATGACACGCATCCGCTGCAGCGCTTCGCGCCAGTGCCGTCTCCGCCGTCCGCGCGCAGCTCGTTGTCGCGCGGTTCGATGGCACGCTCGCCGGCGCCCAAGCTCTCGCGGTTTCGGCCATCCATGGGGAGAGCTCAGCTTCCTGGCTCGCCGCAGTCGCAGCAGTCCGGATACATGTCGAGTTCGGACTCGCTGGACTCCTCCAGCTCGAGTTCGGACGACGAGTTGCTGTCCAATGGAGGCGAGTTGGCGGTGAGCGACTGGCTGGACGAGCCGGAAGACGCCGTGTTGTCGCCACCAGCGGCGCCCAGACGAGTCCGCCACGCCAGCGGCAGCTCGTCCGTGTCGTCCCACACGTCGCACACGGCGTCCTACTCTCTCAATGGTATGCACAGCAGCGGGGGCGGACGGAACAGCGCCAGCAGCTCGCACAGCATGACGGCCTTGGCGTCGTGGCTCAGCTCGCCGGAAGACGCCGAAGAAGAGGAGGATGCGGACGACGAGCCCGTCGCGCTCACGCCCTTCCTGAGGGACAACATGCCCGTGTACGAGATCATGAGGCAGGTGCAGCTTTTCCGGAACCTGAGTCAAATGCAGCAGGAGCAGGTGGTGCGTGCGCTCAAGCCCGCCAAGTTCCTGGATGGCGAGGTCATCGTGGCGCAGGGTACGCGCGGCTCGCGCTTCTACATGATCGCCAAGGGCGAGGCCGTGGTCACCAAGACGTTCGCTAGCAGCAGTCACAGCATATCGGGCTCGAGCTCGACGCCCTCGAGCTCTGGTCAGACGCAGGAACGCATGGTCACGCACCTTCGGGCCGGTCACTACTTCGGTGAGCTGGCGCTGATCTACGACGACCCACGCTCCGCCACCGTTCGAGCTGTCGGAGACGTGGAACTGCTGTACCTGACGCAGGAGGACTTCCAGCACATTGGCCAAGTGCATCTGAGTCTCATGCTGCAGCAGGTGCCGCTGCTCGCCCGGTTGAGTGCACGCGACCAGGATATTGTGCTCAAATGTCTGCGTCCCGCGAACTTTAGCGACGGCGAGTACATCGTGCGCCAAGGAGAAGAAGGCACTCGGTTCTACATGATCACACGTGGCGAGGCCATTGTCTCGGAGAAGGCCACGGGGCCGGACGACAAGCCGTTTGAGAAGGAGCTCACGCGGTTGTATGAGGGACACGTGTTCGGCGAGATGTCGCTCATCTACAGTGAGCCGCGTACGGCGTCAGTGCGCGCCGTGGGCCCCGTCAAGTGCCTCTTTCTGAGCAAGGAGGACTTCGACAAGTGTCTGCTGTCGGACCACTTCCAGCGTTTCATCCAGGAAGCGTACGTGGAGAAGGCCACGCGGCGCGCCATGCGACTGCGCTTGCAGCAGCGTGTGAGCAGTGCCGCGAGCATGGCCGCCTCCACGCCGCAGGCAAACTCCGAGAGCTCGTCCAACTCCATTGTGGCGCCGCCGCCGGCGCCCACCTCGCCAGCGAAGGCTACCGAGACCAAGAAACTGGTGAAGCAGCGCCTCAAAAACGGTGAGGTCGTCGTGAACAAGTATGTTATCAAAGGCGATCTGGGTCGTGGCACGTTCGGACGCGTGAAACTCTGTGAGAGCCAGGAGGATGGACAGATGTATGCTGTGAAGATCATGCACAAGACGTTCGTGCAGCGCATGGCTGGTAAGGAGGACCAGCTGTACGACGTGCTGCGTCGAGAGGTCGCCATCATGAAGAAGCTAAACCACCACAACGTGGTGAAGCTCGTGGAGGTGATCGACGACCCGTCAAGTCAGAAGATCTACCTCGTGCAAGAGTACGTGCAGAACAGCCTCATGGAGGAAGTCACGAAGGCGCGGCGACTCAGTGAGGTGGTCGCGCGCAAGTACATGCGCGATCTGCTCTGCGGGCTGCAGTACTTGCATTTCCACAAGGTCATCCACCGCGACATCAAGCCTGAGAACATCCTTGTGAGTTCCGAGGGTGTGGCCAAGATCGCCGACTTCGGCACGGCGCGGATGATCATGAACGAAACGGAGACGATCTCGGGCGCCAAGGGCACGCCGGCCTTCATGGCCCCGGAGATGTTCGACATTGACGCCACCTACACGGGCCCCTCGGTCGATGTGTGGTCGCTGGGCGCCACGCTGTACATGATGGTGATCGGCCATCCGCCGTGGCTTGCAGACAACGAGATCGTGCTTGCGGAGCGTGTGCAGCGCGTGGAGCTGCGCTTCCCCAAGGAAGTGGAGCGCACGATGGAGCCGCATCTGAAGAACCTACTGCAGCGCATGCTCACGAAGGACCCGAGCGTGCGGATCACTCTGAACGAGTGCTTCACGCACGAGTGGATCACCAGGGAAGGCAGCGAACCGCTCGGTCTGGTGGCTCCGGAGAAGGACTTGACCGTGTCCATGGACGAGAGTGAGCGCGCCATCGAGAACATCCCTGAGCGCATCGATCAGCGACTCACCGAGAGCCTCATGAAGGCCCACTTGATGGTGAAGACCAGACAAGAGAGTGTGGGTCCGGGCGTGGTGCGTACGAACAGCGGGCGTTACTTGAACGGCACTCCTGTGTCGGGGAATTTGGGGTCACGAATCCCTTCGTCCACGTCTAACGCGTCATCAGTGACCACCGTCACGAGCTCAACGTCCATAAGCCCCAGTCGCGCGTCTAGTGAAGAAGTGTCGCGTATCATCTGCGCGTGGCGCCACCACAAGCGCGTGCAGCTCATGGACGGCCACAAGGAGCTCTCCGAGCGATCTCGCGAGCTGCTGCTCGAGCAGAAACGCATGGCCTTCTCGGTCGACCGTGCCAAGGTCACGGAGATTATCCTACCGGCTTCGAAGCCCACTTCCCGCAGTCGTTATCCGAGTGCGGCGTCGTCTTCATCCCTTTACCAGGTCAAAGAGCAGCCGTCGTTGTCGTCGTTGTCGTCGGTGTCATCCGTGTCGTCGATCTCGACCACTGGAGGTGATGTCGCTGCCTTGAGCTCCCCGAGAGCACATTCGTTTCCGTCAGGACGAAGCAACTCGGTGGATAGCAACCCGCTTCTCGCGAAAAAGAGCAGCTTCCAAGGCCGACTGGAGACGGACACGGGCAACCTCGAGGGCTTCGGACGCACGTCGTTCACGTCTGTTTCGCAGCTTTCGGAGTTCTCGGCGGCGGCGGTTGACGAGAATCTGGGCCAGCGAGGCAGCTTCTCATCGTCCAGCGAGGCCAGCAGCAACGGCAACGCCAACGTCAACGGCGGTGGAGCGTTGTCGAACGCGGCGGCGTCGGATGCAGATCTGCTGAAGCGGTCGCTGTCCCGTAAGAAGGATTTCCTCATGGTGACGTCCGAGGTGTTCCGCGACGAAGGCGGCGACTACCAGTCGCGTAAGATCCTCTTCCAGGCCCGCGACGACGATTTCTCGGTGGCCTCCCGCGTGCCCACGCACTCCAATTCAGGACGAGAGCTGTTCCCTCCTGTGCGCACAGGCTCGACCAACTCGTCGTCATCGGCGTCGCGCGACAGGAAGCCGAGGAAATCGGGTAGCGCAGGCAGCGCCAGCGCCATGGGTAGCGCTTTAGCCAGCGCCAACACGAGTCGGCCATCCATGAACGGCAGTCTTGGCTCCATCAGCAGCTCGTCGCGATCGGTGGCTACGGATGACGCGAACCTGGAGGAGTTCGACATGGAAGGCATCGACTGCGTGCAGGTGACGGACGTGGATGACGATGACGACGACGAGGCCCCGAATCGCGCAGCCATGCACGGCGATAGCGGCTCCTCGTCGCGCCACTTCCGCCAGCACGCCAGCGACAGTAGTCGCGCTCACAGCAGCCACGATCGGAGCCATCCGTCGCAAGGCTTGGGCGGCGGACTCTCGGACGCTGACAGCGACTCGGACGAATCGGATTACTCGGATGTGGAGGGCGACGTGGATGTGGAGGCCACGTTCAGCGAACTCATCGGCACGCCCAACACGTTGGAGATCGTGGGCCACGAAGACGAGGAGATCGCACCGATCGAGACGTCAGCGCCGTCTTTAGCGTCGATGGTGGGCTCGTCATCCTCGTCTCTGGACGTGGATGCGAGCGGCAATGTGCTGACACTGGACTCGCTGGCTTCGATGGCCTCCGGACCTTCCGCGCTGTCGATGACAGCTCCGACGCCGTCGATGGAGATTGTTCAGGTGTATGTGAGCAGCAAGATCCGCGAGAACCTGACGCTGGCGATCCGCTCGGGCTACGCAGAGGCCAAGGGCTCCCGCTCGTACATGGAAGACCGCAGTACCGGCCAGACAACATGCGATCTCTCGCGCTACCCGACAGCTTTGGCCAACACGTATGCGTCGCTGGCATTCTTCGCCGTGTACGACGGCCACAACGGATCGGATACGGCTGTGCGGCTGCAGCGAGAGCTGCACCACCGTTTCTTCGCGGAGGGCGCTGGTTTCGTGGAGTCCCCGCTGACCTGCATCTCCTCAGTGTGTGAGGCCGTGGACCACGAGATCCTGGAGCAGCAGAACCGCAGCGTACTACCCAAGCGCAAGCGCACGATGGGCCCAGACGAGCTGCACCGCTATTACGAGGAGCAGGGCGTCGACTCGAGTCTTGTAGACGATGAGTGCTGCGAGATTGACGGGAAGGTGGTCTGCGGGGAGGACATGAAGGCTCAGCTGCAGCCGATCTCGTTCTCAGGAGCGGCCAGCGTCTTCGTTGTGGCGGCCAAGCTGCGCAAGAAGCGACGACGCACCAGTGACAAGAACTCGACGGACGGTGTCGACGCGGAAGAGACCAAGGGAGAAGAGCACGAAGGTGGCAGTGACGAGCAGGAGCCAGAGGACGAAGAGGAGGAGGACCAGCCCACTCGGTTGTACGTGGCGAACGTGGGCGACTGTCGCGCTGTATTGTGCACGGCGGAAGGCACGGCGGTGGACCTGACGACGGATCACAAGGCGTCTCTACCGGCGGAGCAAGCGCGCATCGAGGCGTCGGGTGGCTTCGTCCACAACGGACGGCTGGACGGTATCCTGGCGCTTTCGCGAGGCTTCGGCGACTTGGCGCACAAGCAGGACGGCCATCTGGAGGTGACGCCCGACGTGCTGGAGCACCTCGTGGTTCCCGCCGACCAGTTCTTGCTGCTCGCCAGTGACGGCCTCTTCGACGTGCTGACCTCGCAACAGGCCGTGAACTTCGTGCTGCGCAAGCTGCGGACCCACGGCGACGTGCAACTGGCGGCGCAGGAGCTGGTGCTCAAGGCGCAGGCCTACTTCGCGCACGACAACGTGAGCGTCATCATCGTGGCGCTCAACCAGAAGGGCGACATCTGACGCGATGACCGCCGCCGTCAACGAGAGGAAGGAGACGAAGACCCGAGGCCGAGACGGCGACGAAGAAAGCAGAACCTCGCGTAGATGGGGAGACGACGGACAGCAGGATCAGAAGAGAGTGGAAGGAGTCGGCGACCAAGTCCCACGTCCGTCGAACGGCAAGACACCTCCGAAATTTGTCTTCCCGTGGACTCGAGAGGGGCCGTTGACGGAGGCGGAGACTGGCGCTGAGGTGTTGGCGCTGTGAATTAATGTCGTAGCTGAACTGCCTGATCTATGCCTGCCTTTGACCTGCTAATCTCTGTCGACGCTCCGCCCAGATCTTCCCGTGGTGCCTTGGGCGGCTCCTCTCCAGTTCTCGAGCTCGTCCCAGGCGTCCTCGTCCCCCTGCTCTTCCAGCACGAAGAGCGGCGACGGGAAGTCGCTCATGGACTCCAGCGACGACGTCCGGTCATCGTCGTCCTCCGTGGCGTAGGCGTTGGCCGCGTCCAGCTCGTCGATGGTCATGAGCGTCGTGCTGTTGGCGGCCTGATTGGCCATGAGTGTCATCTCGTTCAGCAGGAACAGGACGCCGCCGCCCGAAGCGAAGGCGCCGCGGAACGGCTCGCGCTCGAGTGTGAGGAACGTGCGCAGCTGGACGGCGAAGCCCAGCGTCACGAGCGGACAGCGGCGGGTGGACGCGTCCGTGGCCAGCGCCAGCAGCCCCGTGAGGTAGCTGAAGAACTGCTCGGAGCGCTGCTGCACCACCTTGGGACTGGTGGAGCCCCACAGTCGCCGCTTCGGGAAGTGCGCGGTCGCCAGTTGCTCCAGAGAGCGCAGCATCGGCGCACAATGCGTGCAGTGAGCTGCGCGGCCGCTCGTGGCTGCTCCCGGATGCCTCCGTCGGTCGAAAACCCGAGCCAATTCGTCTCGCAGAGAGCGGAAGGCGGAGTAGCGCCGCGTCACAACCCACGAGCCGCCAGCCGCCGCGTCCTCCAGCACCAGTTCGTACTCCATGTGCGTCCCGGGCGACGCCAGCGACGTGTACTGCAGGATGGAGGACTCGCGCGGCGTCACGGCGTGCAGAGCGAAGCCGCCCAAGTGGTTCGCCAGACTGCGCGGCCGCTTCTTGGACGCCAGCGAGGACGAGCTCG
>MBAC02011022.1:0-14554 GCA_001712635.2 Nothophytophthora sp. Chile5
CCACGTTTGGTATTTCTATTTCTTGTGGGTGTGGAGCGAGTGACCATCACTCTTTCCCGCGATTCTCCGTTTCTGCGGGGGGTGGAAGACTGAGAGGCCAAAGCGTCGGCTCTCGAGGCGGCTTCTTGCGCGCGTCCTGGCGGCGTCAAGCGACCCGCGAGCTGCGCCAGCACCCTGAAAAGTATCTTCTACGCGTCGCGGTCTGCCTGCCAGTCGCCGGTCGCGTCTCGATTGCGTCTCTGGTCGCCGCAAACGCAGCGTTCTCCCAGGTACGAATGCGCGTAATTTACCGAGGGGGTCTGCTGGAAAGGACGTCGTTGCGCTTCTCGTATGACGTCCCGCACTTGCGGACCCGGCTAGACTGCATGTGTATGGCGTGGGGCGTTCATTTGGCGCTCGCTGGGTGCCATTTGCTGCATGTGGCATGTCGGCGCCCGCCTGTCTGCGTAGTTTACGCGTGACAACGGGAATTTATGGCCTGGCGGCGGGGGAAACCCGCTGTTGGTGTCTTTATGGGCTGCTGAGTGATCTGAGAGCTTGTAGAGGATGCAGAGCAAGTGTCTGGATGGATATGGAGCTAACTCGAGCATTGTACCTTGTGCTGGTGTTGCAGGGGGTTGCTCCAAAGGCTGGTGACTTGAGACTCAAGAGCCGAGAAGAACCGCACGTAGTTGGAGAGCTTGGTGGACTGCAAGCACACAGAAGGAACCTAGAGGTAGCAGGAGGGAGGGGCAAGCAGAGCAAAGGGCTGCTGCTGGGAAGAGACACGCTAGCCGACCAGGTAGCCCATGTCCATCCCCCAGCAACCTATGCCCCCGGTCTCTCAGTATGCGCCCCAGCCCCCAGTAGCTAGCCATTCTGAGTCCACGTCCACCACGCCAGCAAGCAGCGTACGTTGGCCAGCCAGTGGGTAGCAGTTGCATATGTGTCGTGCCTTTTCTAACCGTGATTGATTCGACGGGCAGGCCATGAATCCCAGCCCTTCCGGGGGCCCAGCGTCGCAAGGAGGACCATCACCAAGCAGCAGCGCCATGACTGCAGCAAGTGCCGCCATCGGGGGCGGAGGCAGCAACCCAGGAGGCGGGGGAGGCGGTCCTGGCGCCGGAGCGGCGGATTGGAGAGATAAAGACGCGGATCGAAGTGCCAGGCAGCAAATTGCTCGGATCATGTGAGTCTTCGGTGCCTTATGCACTGACATGTTCGTTGAGGTTCGGTTGACTGACTGCTGGCGGATTTTCCCGTGGCAGATTAACGTTGATCATGAAGAGCGCGAACCGACCAGCGTCTGGGAACTACAACCCGCGAGAGATTGCGAGGAGGTTAGAGCACACGCTGTACATGGGGGCGTCGTCCCGCCAAGACTACAGCAATGTGCAGACGCTGAAGGCGCGACTACAGCAAGCGTTGGACAACTCGAGGCGGCGGCAGGTGCAGCAGCAGCAGTTGGCGCGGCAGCAGCAGCAAGTCCCAACGTCAGCCGCACCGACGGAGGCAGTGCAGCAGCAGCAGCAGACCCAGGCTCAGCTCCTTCAGCAGCGGCAGATGGCGCTGCTCCAACGCCAGCAGCAGCAGCAGATGGCTGCGCAATTGCACAGCCAGCGGGCCAGTTTCCAAGCCGTGCCGTTCCCCGGAGCGTCAGCACCGATGACCCAGCAAGCGTCCGTTTCTCAGCCCCTTCAGATGCCCATGAACATCTCGCAGATGCCTGTGAAGCCTCCAGCTTCACTGGCTGTGAGCACGGCCTCGAACGGAGTGGTTCCGTCGCCCAGCAATGGCGCAGCAGCGGGCAGCTCCATCTTGGACGAGCTGGAGCGCGAGGCCGACGAGATGGCGAATGGGGTGAGCGACCAGCCGCTCGCAATGCCCGAATCCGAGCTTCAAGTGGCCACGACACCGACGTCGGCGATGGGCTTGGCGAGCGGGAACAGCTTTGGCAACGCGACCCCCACGACGGTGTCCCCGACCATGGCTGGCGTCAGCCCCAGCGCGTTCAACGCCATGCCGTTGAGTATGCCGCCCGAGATCAGCGCGGGCGTCGTGTCGTCTTCCTCCGCGTTCGTGACGCCCACGATGATGAGCACGGCGCCGGCGACCAGCACCGCCGGCACGAACTTGTACCACGGGATGAATCTGACCGGTCCGCAGATCCAGCAGATCCAGCAGATCCAGCAGATGCAGCAACTTCGACGGATGCAGCAGCTCCAGCAGCTGCAACAGCAGCAGCCGAACGTGGCTTTGGGCGGTGGCAATGGCAGCGCTGGGCTTTTGCAGGCGAATGCTGCGGTCCCTGGCAATGGCGGCGCGCTCACGCCGACGTCGGCAAGTGCTTCTGGAGCTGGGGCAGCTCCTGGCGGGATCCAGATGAACGAAGTGTCCATCGCTCAGAAACGCGAAGAGCTCAAGCGGCGCCTGATCCAGTTGAAGCACGCGCGGACGTGTACGACGGGGGAGTGCTCGATCGACTACTGCAGCCGCACCAAGTCCTTGCTGGCGCACGTCTCGCGCTGTGCCAACGCGCAGTGCACGACGCTTGGCTGCAAGTCCACGCGGCAGCTGCTGTCGCACTTCCGCAAGTGCCGCAATCTGCAGTGCGACGTGTGCAGTGCTATCCGCCCGCCGATGAACGAGAGCGAACAGCAGCTGGTGCTTCGTCGCCAGCAGGAGCGACTGTGTATGCTGCGGCATGCCAGCACGTGCACGGCGACGCAGTGCATCCTGCCGTACTGCGCGGGGATGAAAGTGCTGTGGAAACACATCTGCGAGTGCCACCAACGCCAATGCCGGACGGACCACTGCATCTCGTCGCGCTACGTGCTGTCGCACTTCAAGCAGTGCAACAAGATGATCTGCGAGGTGTGCGGCCCCGTCCGGAAGGCCATCAAGGTCGTGGATTCCTGTCGCGGGAACCCGCAACAGCTCCAGCTGGCGGCCAGTCAGTGCCAGGACGGCGTGCGTGGGCTGATCAAGATCATGAACACCACGACGACTGGCGCCTCTACTGGAGTGTCAGCCTCCGCGTCTAGCAACGGCAATGCGGCCAATCGAGGAGGCCAATCGACCGTTGGGAACGGTGGAGTATCCAGCGCACAGCGAATGGGCCAACAGGGAGGCTGGTTGGCATCGCAGAACCAGCTCAACATGGCGGCTGGGGCCAACGTGAAGATGGAGGGGAGCGCGAATGGGAACGGCCAGCAGAGTGGAGCTGCGTCGTCGTTGAACTCCGCGAGCAACGTGGTGATCCAAGCTGCGAATCAGGCGCTGAAGACGTCGGGTCGCTCGTCGGTTGGCTCCCTGGGTGCTGCCGACATGAAGGATTCGAGTCTGCTGGAGGAGATGAAGAAGAAGCCGTTGAAGTTGCAGACGGAGAAGGAGAAGAAGCTGCGTCGGAAAGAGCAGGCGAAGATCGCGAAGGCCCGAGCGCAGGCGAAGGCCGCGGCGGCGGCGCAGGACGCGGCGACTGCTGCGAACCCGGCGGCTCAGCCCCTAGTAGCAGTGACGCAATCGGTGCTGCCCAACGGCCTGGTGGTGCGTGGCAGTCAGGCCGAGTTGCACGGCGACCGCCACGTCTCGCACCAAGACATCTCGTTCCTGGACTCGATGACGGAAGGCCAACTGGACGAGCACATCCGCTCGCTGCGGTTCAACTTCTGCGGCCACATCACGCTCACGGAGCTGAAGAACCGCCTGATGCCGCTGCTCACGAAGCTCATGGACAGCGAGTACGGCTGGACCTTCAACAACCCCGTGGACCCCGTGCAGTGGAACATCCCGGACTACTTCGACATCATCAAGTGCCCGATGGACCTGGGCACGATCAAGAAGCGGTTGGAGAACGAGCACTACAACAGCGTGGAGGCCTTTGCCGGCGACGTGCGCTTGGTCTTCGAGAACTGCATCGCCTACAACAGCAGCACCAACAAGTTCAACATCGCGGCCAAGCAGCTCCTGGCGTCCTTCAACCGCGCGCTCACGGCATTGAAGAACCAGTTGGAGAAGCAGCTCTTCAAGCGTTGCGAGCAGCGGCGCGAAGAGATGTGCCAGCTGTGCGGCGGAGACTCGTTCAAGTTCGCGCCCTGCATGCTCTTCTGCAGCGGGCCGTGCGCCGGGCGCATAAGAAGACACACGCACTACTACAGCGACCCTCGAGGCGAGCACCACTGGTGCTCGAGCTGCTACAAGCAGATGAAGGACGGCCCCATCGACATGTCGCTGCTGCCGCAGTTGTCAAGCGCGGCGACGGAAGGCGCGGCTCCCGCTGCCGACGGGGTAGCTGCTCCAGCCGCGGTGGTCCCGTTCGATGGAGTGCTGAAGAAGTCGTCGCTGCTCAAGCGGAAGAACAGCGAGGTGGCGGAGGAGCCGTGGGTCGAGTGCGACTCGTGCAAGCTGTGGTACCACCAGATCTGCGCGTTGTTCAACGAGCGCAACCACGCCATCTCCGGCGAGCAGGAGCCCTTCGTGTGCCCCATCTGCGTGAAGAAGCAGCGTGCCGCGGGTGTCGAGCCGTCGTTGGATAACGGGCTGAAGGCCAGACGCCTGCCGATCACGCGGATGGCCAAGTTGATCGAGACGCGCGTGATGGAGGCCATTGAGAAGGCCGGCAAGGACGAGGCGGTGCGCATGGGCAGCTTGGGCAACTCGGACAGCATCGGCTTCTCCAACGGCGTGGAGGAGTCCGCGTCGGATACGCAATTCGGCATCACGATTCGCGAGGTCTTGAGCATTGACAAACAGGTGCAGATCAAGCCGAAGATGGGCAAGCTGCTGGCTGCCAAGTACGGCAAGGCCAAGAAGCCAGAAGCCGGAGCCAACGCACCTGCGGGAGCTGGAACGGCGGCCCAGCCCAAGTCACTGAAGCGGCCGCGTTCCACGACATCAGCTGCGGAGGAGAAGAAGAAGCGACAGGAGAAGAAGACGGCGCTGTCGGCTTCGGCGGCAGCCACCTCGTCCTTGTCGCTGCAGCTCACGTACCGCTCGCGTTGCATCTGCGTGTTCCAGGAGCTGGATGGCGTGGATGTGCTCATCTTCACGTTGTATGTGCAGGAGTACGGGCCGGACTCCCTGGCGCCTAATGCCGGCCGTGTGTACGTGTCGTATCTGGACTCGGTGAACTACTTCCAGCCCAAGAAGCTGCGCACACTGATGCACCAGCAGGTGATGCTGGGCTTCCTGGAAGACTGCAAGAACCGCGGCTTCCACACGTGCCACATCTGGTCGTGTCCGCCGCTGAAAGGTGACGACTACATCTTCTTCTGCAAGCCGGAGAACCAGAAGATCCCCAAGTCGGCGCGGCTGCGTCAGTGGTATCAGAAGCTGCTGCTGCAGGCCAAGCACGACGGTCTCGTAGCCAACATCTCCAACTTGTACGCTGAGTACTACCTGAAGAAGAAGGCAGCTCATGAGCTGCCGTACTTCGAAGGCGACTACTGGCCACGACTGGCTGAAGATCTCATCAAGCAGCTGGAGGAGAAGGACACGGGGCGACCGAAACCTGGCGCTCCAGGGACAGACGCCGCCGCGGGGGAAAAGGGGACACTGGCGCCTGAAGCTGTCACTGTGGTGGGCAACGGCGCGGCGACTCCGACGACGCGGTCGCCGACGGTGAGCGAAGGCAATGGCCACGGGGAGAACGGCGTCGTGGCGGAGGAAGCGGTCGCTTCGACGAAGGGAGCGGCGGCGGGTAAGGCTCAGGTGAACGCCAAGAGCAAGAGCAAGCGCAGTAAGAAGGGGGCTCCCGTGGCGGAGTCGTCGGCGACGATGACGCGCAGCAGCACGACCAAGACTCGCTCGAAGAAAGGCGCGAAGCTGGGACGACCGGCCGGCAGCTCGAAGAACGCGATCAACACCGATCCGCTCATGCAGAAGCTCAAGGGCATCCTGGAGCCGCAGAAGGAGGACTTCTTCGTGGTGGATCTGCACCCAAAGTGCCACAAGTGCGCGGCGCCGATCGTGCATGTGGGCTACTGGCAGCTGAAGACGGTGGCGCCTCCGGCCTCCGTGACCGAGTTGCTCGAGGCGGCTAAGAAGACGCGGTCGTCGTCGTCCAGCTCGCGGAACACGCCGCCGCGTCACTACCACTACCACTACTGCTCCAATTGCTACGAAGCCAACAAGACGCAGCTGCTGCATCGGGTGGAAGTGGCGGGGAACGGCGCCAAGCGCGCCAGAGACCTGAGCGCGCGCATCTTGCCGTTGAATGAGAAGGCGGCGACGGCCGAGCTGGCGGAGCTGGATCTGCAGGAGATCAAGTACGAGGCGGTCTTGAGCTTCGTGGACCCCACGACAGACGCGGAGGAGAGCAAGGTGAAAGAGGAAGAGAAGAAGGAGACGGAGGAAAAGAAGGAGACGGAGGAGAAGAAGGAGGCGGGGGAGGCGGAGAAGGCGGAGAAGGCGGAGAAGGCGCCGCAAGGTGAAGGAGACGCGAAGGAGGAGACGGAAGAGAAAGCTACTGCGGAATCCAGTGCTGCCACGACGGACAAGGAGGCGGAGGACAAACCTGTTGAGGTTTCGGATGCGGCGACTTCGGAGAAGACAGAGGTCGCCTCGGCGGAGACGGACGAGAAGCAGAAGCCGGAGAAGGCGAAGGAGACGGAGACGGCGTTGATCCGCAAGCCTGGTCGCGTGATCGGCGACGACCTGGACGACGTGATCATGCCGTGCGAGATCTTCGACACGCGCGAGGCCTTCCTCATGTACTGCCAGAACAACCACTGCCAGTTCGACCAGATCCGGCGCGCCAAGCACTCGTCCATGATGGTGCTCTACCACCTGTTCAACCAGGGCACCACGGGCTTCACGTTCAGCTGCTCCAGCTGCAAGACCACGCTGCTGAGCGGCAACCGCTGGAACTGCTCCATCTGCCCGGTGTTCAACCTCTGCGACGCCTGCAACACCAAGACCAAGCACGAGCATCAGCTGCATCTGTTCAAGGTGGTGCCCATCCCGCGGCCTGGAGCCGAGGCGTCCAACGAGACCGTGAGCTCCAAGGTCAAGGGCGTCGTCTCAGGTGCCGCGGGCGGGACAGGTCGCGCCGTGAAGCGCGAGCCCGGCAGTTCGGAGCTGAAGCGCGTGAAGCACGACAAGAACGCGAAGAACACGGGGAAGAAGACGGCCACCCGCAAGCGGAAGCTGCACCAGAGCTCTCCGGCTGTGACTCCCTCGGTGGCTCCAGCGAAACTGGAGGCAGCAGGCGGAGCAGGCACTGCGGGCGTGGCTGCCGGAGCCGGAGCGATGGCCGGAGGCGCCGCTCCCTCAGGATCAACGGCTTCGGTCGGTGCGGCTCCGGCTGCTGGAGGCGAGGAGACCAGCGAGGCGGCCAAGAAGCGGAGGATCCACAACATCGACCCGCAGCTGCTGCTGCAGCTGGAGCACGCGAGTAGCTGCACGGTGCCCAACTGCACGTTCTTCAACTGCAACCGCATGCAGGCGATGCTCAAGCACGGGTCTGTGTGCGAGCAGCGGCTGGCGGGGCCTTGCGTGCTCTGCAAGCGCATCATCGGCCTGCTGTCGGCCCATGCGCGCCAATGCACCAAGGACTACGCGGTCTGCAAGGTGCCGCGCTGCGCCGACATCCGCCGCCACTTCCTGGCGCAGGTGCAGCAGCGACAGCAGCAGCTCCAACGCGCCCGCCAGCAGCAGCAAGCAGGCGCCAACGCTGCCGCCGGCACGGCGAACGGCGAGGAGACCAAGGACGCGGCGCCGTGAGGGGAGGCCGGGCTGGACGTGGAGGCGGCGATCGAACGGCCGCTCCCGCGATGAAGGAGCACGAAGAGGCGGAGTGAGTGCCACGTAGGAATAGGATAGAGCTTTTAGGACCGGTGTGGGGAGGAGGCGGCATCTGCGAGCTCTCCTCTCCACTCATTTTGATAATGGATACGTACGTGTTGACACTTTTGCGGTGGTATATTGCGCTCACTTGGTCAGCTGCAACTCTGCAGATGCCACGTTGACGCAGCAAGAGCTGGAGCTGTCTGGAAGGTGACGTCATGCGCGTTCGCCACACTCCAGTGTCGGTTTGACAGAAACCTACGATGGGAAGGCGCCCCCTCCTTTAGCGACTTGACGAGCGGCGAGAGTGAGGTGCTCCGCTACTAGCACGCATTGCTATTGCTCCGAGTCCACTCTGAGTAGTGCCGCGTTCCAGTTGCGCCTCCCGTTGTTGGCGGCTCTCGACCGCTCTTACAGTCGCGCCAATGGTGGCCGTGCGGCCACTCTTGCGAAGCGTGAGCTCTCCATCCAGTGACTCAGGTGGGATCCTTCACGCGTGGCAGGCCTTGGGCTCGGATCTCCCTCGCATCCTGCCTCATCAGCACCTCTCAACCCTTTAGTGCTTTGGCCGCATCTCCTTGTCGCTCCCGGCGCAGCAGCGCGTCGGAACCGTTTGCGCAACGATGCACCACCTGGCTGAGCTGTCAACAGGTCAGACTAATGGCACTCGGCTCATGCCAGAGATATCAGGAAGCTGCTCCGTCCCACCCCCATCGCATTTCTTTCGGACAGGAGCGACTAACACGGCCTGCTCCAGTCTGATCTGCTGCTTGCAAGTCGGCCAGCGGTGTCGTCCCTCACCCCTTCAACTTGTCGATAGTCGTCCTCTCCCTCGTCTTTCCGGCGTTTGATTGGCGCGCCGCGCATGCCGCTCCGGTGTTCGTCCTTATGATTGGGTCGCGCCAGGCGCCGCCACTTCGCCCATCGCATTGGCAATCACATCAAGGAAAGCAACGCCCGACTAGACTCGCTCCGGTTGCGACGCCCGTTGTTGACAGCTCCCAGCGACTCGCGGTCAGCCAGTCGCCGAGTCGACCCTGGGAGCTGCCAATCCCCTCCCTCCATCGTTTACCTGCACAGCTCCGCTGAATCTCGACGGATTGGGGCCGCGACCCTCGTCACGCCTTCCAGACGGATATGGCTCCGCATCCGCCAGCCTTCCGCAGTTGGTCGTGCCCCCAAACGCCAAGCAATGGCAAGACGCACCTGCTCACACTGCTCGCTCCCGAGGCGCTCGCCTCGTCTCGCCACCCGAACGAGTTCAACGATTTCGCAGCGACATATCACGTCATACCTGACGCTTCTCCACCCATCAGTCGAGCGGCAACAGCACCTCGTCTCCTCTCCGGCGAACTGTGGCGGCCAACGTAACGCGCTCGCGCTTCTGATTGGCACGAGCCATGCGACTCGAGCAGTGTTGCCTGTCAAGGAGGACAACGGCCGGCAGATGAGGTCGAGACTCGAGTGGCTGGCTCCGAGCGGACCGGGAAGACTTCTTCCGTTGGTGCCAGGCACCTCAAGTGGAGCATCCTGCTGCCTAAGACGGGCGCTTGCCTCGCTCCCGAGGCTGGCGGGACTGCCCGCTTGGCAACCAAGGCCATTCCTCAGTTTCCGCTCGTCGAGTCACCCATCCAGTCCCAAGACAGAGCCACGGACAGCCAGGCAGTCATGGCTCAACGCGAAGCTGCTCTGTCGACGCCTCGGCTCAGCAAAAGCCTCCAGATCGAAGCTGGCACCGACTACCTCGAGGCCAAGTCGCCCAACCCGGTCGCCAAGTTCGAGGAAGGCGCGTTGCGAGATGGCGAGGCGCCGGACCCGAAGAGCAAGAACTACATCGGCTTCTTGCTGCAGTACGCCGGCGCCGGCCTGGTGTACAGCGCCCTGTACAGCCTCACGTACCCCTTCTTGAACAACTACCTGCGCATGTCGGGGGTGGCCACCGCCTCGGCCAGCGTGCTCATCGCGCTGCCCTGGTCGCTCAAGACCTTCTTCGGCATCGTCACGGACTGCTACCCCATCTTCGGCTACCGACGACGCCCGTACATGGTCATCGGCTGGATCGTCTGCACCATCTGCACGCTCGTGATGGCCGTGGTGCCCGAAGGCGCCCCGTACTACCCGGACAACTCGTGGGCGTCGCTCACCGAGGCCGAGCTCACGGCCGCCCAGCTGGCGGAGATCAACTACGACGCGCCGGGCAACGGCACCAAGTTCATCCTGCTCATGATCGTGGCCAATCTGGGCATGGTGCTGGCCTTCACGGCTGCGGGCGGCACGCTCGTGGAGCTCTCTCAGCGCGAGGGGGAGAAGCGCCGCGGCGACTTGCAGACCATGATCTGGGTGGCTCGCGACGCCGGCGGCGTGGTGGCCTCGGCTTTGGCTGGCTTCGGCCTCAACTCCGAGGACTACGGCGGGACGTTCGCGGGCTCCATCCGCGTGGGCGGCCTCATGGGCATCTGCGCCTTCACATCGCTGGTCACGGGCGCCGTGGCTTGGTTCTGCATCGAAGAGGAGCGGCAGGAGCGGCGCTCGGTCAAGGTGGAGGTGGGCAAGCTCTTCGACCTCATCCAGTACCGCGTGGTGTACCAAGTGCTGGCCTACCAGTTCTTCGGCAACATGTTCTCGTACGTGAGCGTGACGGCCGCCACGCCGCTGCAGAGCGTGTGGCTCACCGTCGAGCCCGTGAACAGCAGCGTGGCCACCATCATCTCGGCCTTCATCTCCATGGGCTCGCTGCTCATCGTGCGCAAGTACGGCCTCAACTGGAACTGGCGCTGGCTCATCGTGGTCTCGCAGCTCGGCGTCGTGTTCGTGGACTGCTTCCCGACCTTCTTCACCATCTGGGACGTCTTCCGCAGCCAGTGGTTCTGGCTCGGCCTGCCGCTGCTGGAGCAGGTGCCCACCAACATCGGCTTCATCGTGTCCACCTACTGCATGGTGGAGATCATGGAGGAGGGCAACGAGGCCGCCTTCTACGGCCTCGTGGTGGCCATCTCCAGTCTGGCCTCGCCCTTCGCCACGGTCATCACCAAGAACATCGACGCCAACTTCGCCATCGCCACCGCCGACCTGCAGCGCGACGACACGGAGGTGCGTCAGCAGGTCACGTACGCCTACCTCTGCTCGTACGCCTGCAAGATCTTCTCCACGATCTTCGTGCTGCTCATCCCGCGCCAGAAGGCCGAGACCCAGGAGATGCGGCGCAACGGCGGCAAGAGCAAGCTCGTGGGCGTCATCGTCGTCGTCATCATCGCCTTCACCTACGTCTGGACCATCCTCACCAACATCATGTCCATCTTCCCCTCCACGTCCTGCTACCAGATCGCGGGCGGCAGCGGCTGCTCCTAGACAGTAGCAGCACGACACACTGGGTAGACAGACCATCAGGCTGCACAGCTATAGCAGCACGTAAGCAGCTCGAGAGAGCGGTTAGTACTCCACTTGTCCACCGCGTCATGAGTCGCCAACGTACCTTTGACAGCACCTGGAAGCAGCAGCAAAGGGATGCAACAAGCAGATGAAGAAATGCACAGCATGCATATGAATTACTACTACCTATGGGTCCTTGAGGGCTTCACGCGTTCTTCTGGGCTGTCTAGAGACGGACGGACTGGGTCTCGGCGTGCAGGTCGGCGTCCGGGTACCTCTGCGACTGCAGGAACGAGACGGAGCGCGGCTGGCCCCGCGGGTAGCCGATCTGGTTGGCCCGCATGTCCTCGATGTGCTCGTCCTCGAACTCCGTCTCGAAGTCGAAGGTGGACGACAGGTGCGTCAGCTGCCGACGCCGCGCAGTCGTCGTGGACGACTCTGCCGACGAGGCCTCGGAGCTTTCGAGGCGAGCGAAGCCGAACTGGTTGCCAGGGGCGCTCGGGGCCGCGCTGAAGCCCCCCGCGTACTGGTTCCCGACGGCTGCGCCACTCGCAGCTCCGCTGAAGCCGAACTGGGAGGCGTTGGCCTGTGCCTGAGAGGCGGCGCTGCTGGCGGGAGCCCCGAAGAGGTTGCTGGCGGACGAGTACGCGCCGAAGTTGACGTTCGCCGCCGACGCCGCGGGGTTCGAGGCCGTGCCCGCCGAGCGGTTCATGGCCGCAGAGATCTGCGCGATGCGCGTCTGCTGGCGGTGCAGGTCGTCGGGCGCGTTCTCGTCCACCTCCTCAGCCTGCTCCTGCTCCTCGGGCGCCGCCTCGCGCATGGCCTTCTGCCGCCTCTTCTCGCTCTTGAGCTGGATGGCGCCCAGCTTCGTGCTGGCGCAGAACATGAAGAGCACGATCGTGAGCGAGCCGCAGCAGCCCGACAGGATGAAGTGCGCCAGCGCGAACGACGGGTCCAGCAAGTACACGACGATCTGCGCCGCGTGGAAGACGCACAGCGACAGCGTCCAGAAGAGCGGGCGTCGCGAGGCCGGGAACATCTCCAAGGCCGAGAGCCACGTGACGCTCATGAGACTCAGCCCCGCCGCGATGTACAGCAGACACAGCAGCGTCTGCACGAGGCCGCCGTCCGCGCTCGACACGGCGCCGATGATGCCGCAAGTGAAGGCCACGAGCGACACGAACGGCAGGAACTCCTTCAGGATGGTCTTGCGCCGCACGTTGTCCACCAGGAAGCTGCCGAACGCGAAGCCCGTGGCGCAGCAGATCGCGAAGTACACCAGCCAGTAGTTGTTGGCGCTGCCCGAGTCGCTCGCGTGCAGCATGAGCGTGCGTCGGATCAGCAGCGCCTGCGACATGATCAGTCCGAACACGGCCTGCAGCGAGAACACGAAGGCCAGGCGGAAGCCGAAGTTGTTGCCCTGCGCCGTCTGCGCCAGCTCGTTCTGGATCAGCGCCACCTCCGGGTTCACGTTCTGGCGGCGGCGCAGGCGGATGAGCACGACGCGCGCCTGCTCCTCCTGGTGGTGGGCCAGCAGCCACACGGGGCTCTCCGGCACGAACCACAGCACGCCGAAGAAGGCGGCCAGCAGCTCCGGCTCCACGAACAGCGGCTGGAAGCGCCACATGTTCACGGGGTTGTTGTCCCAGTCCTCCCGGATCGTCGTGGCGTTCGTGTTGGCCATCAGCAGCGAGTGCGCGAAGTAGCCGACCATGGAGCCCATGAGGAAGATGGTCACGCTCTTGCCGCGCCAGCCCTTGGTGCAGATCTCGAAGCTGTACAGCAGGTAGTTCATGGCCATCATGGCCGAGCCCGCTGCCGCCATGCCGCACGACGCGATGATGATCGACGTGCTGGGGATGAAGTTGAGGCCGAGCGAGACGAACACGAGCCCGCCGCCGATGGCCATGTTCAGGCGCCGCCCCAGGATGCGCCCGATCAGCAGCGACATGAGCACTCCGACGACGCTGGCGGTCGCGCACGTGACCTTCAGGTAGCCGTTCTCCATGAAGCTCAGCATCTCCGAGCCGTCATCCGACAGCTTCGTGGTCACGAAGTGGTAGAACGACCGGTTCATGAAGTTGTCGCTCGAGTCGTTCACGTAGCCCAGCGTGTAGAGGAAGGAGATCATGAAGCCGTAGATGAAGCCGCCGAGAAGACCCAGCAGGATGCACAGAGACGCCGCCACCTCCGAGCCAGAGCTCAGCGAGCGCGAGAAGCCGCCGTTGTACATCGCACGCGTCTGGAGGATGCGCATGAACGGCAGCAGCGACAGGAAGAAGAGCGGGATGACCAGGAACAGGCCCACGATCATGTCCATGAGGAAGCCGAGCGCCATCACGGGGCTCCACATGGCCACCTCCATCCCCATGATGCCGTTAAAGGCCAGTCCGTACTGCACGATGGCGTTGAAGCCCAAGATCATCGAGATCGAGAACGTGAAGCACTTGAGCACGGACCAGCCGGCGATGGACCCCACGATCAGCGGCGCCAACATGATGCCGCCAATGACGCACACCATGTACAGCATGCCTCGGATCGTGAGGGACTTCAGCTTGCGGTGCTTCGAGAGGCAGTGGTGCACTCTGTTGCCGAACCACAGCAGCGCCCACGTGACTCCCATGGCGCCGAACAGCAGCGCCAGCCACGGGAGCGTGAACTCCGTCAAGAAGACGTAGTACATGGCCAGCGGGTGCCGCAGCTCCCGGATGCAGTAGGTCAGGCGCCCCATGGGGCCCAAGTTCACCATCAAGTCGACGTCCGACTTCCACCAGTCGTCCCAGCCGTCCTTCGGCTGCAACGCCGCGCTGCTGGCGCTCTTGGTGGACTCGCCCTCGAGGTCGTCGTCTTTGTGACGCGCACGCATCATCCAGGCGAACCAGTTGGCGATGTCCACCCGGGACTTCTGAAGCACCAGGCCGTCCGTGTTGAACACGAAGGGCGCCAGCAGCCAGCAAGCGCCCAAGAACAGCACGGCGAACGACGCGATGCCGTAGCTCTGCGACTTGCCGCTGAACGACGAGAGCGACGTGATGTTGGCCGGAATCAGATCCGGGTCCGTGTCGCAGTCGAAATCCGCCGTCGCGCAGTACTCGTCGAGGGCGTCCGAGCCAATGTCGAAGGAGCCGTAGATGCCGAAGAGGATCATCACGCCGATCAGCTCCACGGCTTTCCGGAAGTGGGACACGCCATACTCCTTGAAGAAGTTGACCATCGGGTCGCGGGTGATGGAGAACCCGCGGCCCGTGCCGCGGTACTTGGAGCCGCCGCGAATGAGCGCCACGTCGTAGAAGTGCGCCTTCGTGCCCGTCAAGAACACGTAGAACACGATGCCGAGCGTCGAGATGAGCTCGATCACCTTCAACGCCGCTTGCTTGAACCCGAACTCGACGAACAGCGTCGCAAACAACGGCAGCGTCGT
>MBAC02011025.1:0-15195 GCA_001712635.2 Nothophytophthora sp. Chile5
CTTCGTCGGCCGCGTCGAGGTCATCGCTAGTGGTCTTGGTGGGCACTTTGGCGTACGTTGGCAGTGTTCCCGATCCCGAAGCTTCTACTGGGAGCGAGTAGACGTAGACACCAAAGGCCACGAAGGCGACGGCAGCCATCGTGTACAGCGTGATCGGCTGGCCGAAGAGCACGGCGCTGAGCAGCGGCAGGAAGACGAGCTCCAGCGCACTGGCGATGGCCTTGCGCACCGAGTCCAGCTGCTTGAGGAAGAGACTGGTGACCACGCCGATGAACGACATGATGAGCACCATGGGTAGCACGTAGAACGAAAAGAGCACGCGCAGATTGGCGATCGTGAGCGCTTCCTGCGCCGTCTGCCCCGTCAATCCCAGCCCCAGCATCGTCAAGGTGCACACGATGGAGTCCAAGTACATGAACACGTTCTGCAGATTCACCGGGATCGCCGCCTGTTTCTTCAGCAACACTTCGTTGTACACGCCGGCGAAAGTACTACTCAGCATCTGCACCACGAGCAATCCGTAGGCGACCAGCGTCGGCCCTGCGACGTCCGAAGTGGCGCTGGCCGTAGGGCTCTGCTGTCCCAGCGTCTTGATCGCACAGCCCACGGTCGTCACGCCCAGCGAGACCCACTGGTTGCGATTCAATCGCTTGGCGAACATGAACTGGTGCAGTAGCCCCGTGACCACGAGGCGGAATTGCAGCAGCAAGAAGTACGTGGCGGCGTCGAAGGCCCGCAGATTCACGTAGGACAGCACGTCGTACACCACGTACAGCCCCGACGGGATGAAGTACAGCAGCAGCAGCGCGCGGTGCTCGCGCATCTGCTCCAGCATGAAGCGCGCGCGGTCGGGCAGGGACGCGCCGTGCGCGTCGGCCGACAGGTACATGTAGCTGGCCAGCGCCAGCTTCAGGAGCGACTGCAGCACGACGGCGCACGCCGAGTTGAAGCGCACGCTGTGGCGCTTGGCCAGCTCGTTCAGCAGCCCGTAGCTCACCCACAGAGCGATGTACGTGACGAAGATGCCGCGCTGCGCCTTGGTCTCCAGCCCGAGTGGAGCTGCCATGGTCGTTTCGTCGCAGATTGGATTGTGATTCTGGGTGCGGGGTGTCTGGACTTCGAAGTGACGTAAACCAAACCAAACCCCGCTGCAAATAAACAAACCAAAATTACCAACGAACCATGGCTGCATGGCTTGAAGTAACTGCCTGGCGCTTTGTTCAGACAGTCCAAACCAAAGACATCGGTAAAACTGGTTCGAGATCTGTGTAATTTACTTCCAACCCGTTAGATTGCACTTTAGCAGGTTTGATTCGTTCAGGGCGTTGGAGTAATCCGTTTCCGTTTGGGGTTCCTAAAAACTTGGGGGATGGTTACGCACAGTCCGTTGTAACGCCTGTAGTACTATTCTGCTCAAATTCGGATACGCTGAGCGCTATTTGCGTTAGTAAACGTTTGGTCGAGCTTTCAAAAAGATATGAGTACTCCATGTAGTATTACTTCCTCCGACCATTTGTACTACTTGAATGTGGTATATGAATACCCAGACCTGATCTATCATTCGCGCCAACGTGTAACAAGAGCTGCGGAAAAAGCACTATACTATGAATACATGCAGTGTCGTTACATCCAGGATGGCCAATGCATTTTGTGCGCAGCTCCACGACCCATGCATTGCCTTGTTGGTTCTCCTGTGGCGGTGAGCAACAGATTCGACAATTGCAGATTAACGTGCTGGAGCAGTGCAAGGACACTTCTGCATCAGAGCCTCTGAACCGGCTTCTGATTCAGAAGCCGGTTTTATCACATTTGGGAGGGTCTGCGTCTGCAAAACAACTTGCACAGTGAGTGGTAGCACGTGCAGAGTGGATCTGCACTAACGCCAGGTGGCTTTCAGGCCTGACACGGACCAGCGTGTTACCGCAGGCGTCCAGCCAAAGCCCAGCAAAGAGCTCGCATCAGTAACAGCTTGATCCTTCGCAACCAGCGTACTGCCATGCAAGCACACTTACTTGCTTGTTGATAAGCTAAGCTTATCGAGAGATCTCCGGACCCCTTCCACGTTTACATATTTTACGCTGGATCAGCAGGATTTTTGCGTTTGCTTGACGTTGAGCGAATTGGCACAAAAACGAATCATTCCAATATCACAGGGAACAACATCCGCTATACCTCTCAAAGCTTGTGCGTTTGCGCCTGCAAAGTGCCGTCATCCTGTTAGTCACCATTCTACCAGGTTCATACCGATCATGCTATTTCACAGTATCATCCAATGTGTCAAACCCTTCGCAGCGTTTTTGTATCTTCAGGTCTCGCAGAAAACGTCGAGACTGCCGACTCGGAGCGGGAAGAAGGAGGGCGGACTCGGATGGGGAGCTGCTCTTTACGCCCCGGAGCGAACGCCGCCCACAGCTGGCGGTGCGAGGTTGTCCCCACTCGGAATTCCACCCGGAGACAGTCACACGCCGAGGCAGGAAGCGGGCATTTCCACGGCGAATCCAGCGACGGAAGGTCCTACAGAGCGCGCATTTAAGCTGGAGCCGGCGCGATACACAGGTTTTCAAGGCAGCGACTCGATAGCAGGTTCTTCTCGACGGATATATCGACGGGCGCGCCTTCAGGATGGCGATAGCGACGCGGCGGCGATCTTTCGCGCGTGCTATGCTGATGACGGCGCTATTGCTGGCCGCTACGGGCTCAGCAGCTTCGGAATCGGCGCAAAGTGATGGCGCAGAAAGCGCTAGCGGCGCCGCGGGACAGGCGAGCAGCGAGAGCGCCAGCGCAGAGCAGGCGGCAAGCGAGTGTCTTGACTCGCCGCCTTTGAAAACGACCTTCCGACAGAGCGAGACCTCGGCCGATGCCGCCCAGGTCGTGTACGCGGACTGCACCATCGTGACGATCACCGCGACCACGACGAGCGACGGCACGAAGTCCATCGATGCGTCCGACATGGGCATCCAGGTCGTCGAGAGCTTCCCGCAGGTCGACCAAGTGTGAGTAATCAATCTCCCTCCCTCGGCAAAATACTGCAAAATCGCGATTTCAAGAACCGAATCTAACACGCGCATGTTGTAAATGTTGCAGGATTCTCGCGAAGAACGCAATCGCTACTATCGAGGAAAGCGATGACGACGCCGTGGTTGCCTTGTACGTATCTCCGTATGCAAATCGAGTATTTGCCAAGCGAAAAGGGTGCTAACGCTTGTTTAAATGCGTAGGGATCTATCCTCGAACGGCCTCAATGGACTAGGGAATCTGTCAATCCCCAGCGGCGTGGTCGTCTTGTAAGGATCCTTTCGTTTCTCCCGCTTTGCAAACATGCTTTCATGTCCGCTAACACCTATTTTGCATTGTTGAATTATCCAGAACGCTGGACAATAACCAAGTCACTAGCGTGGGGGAGAACGATCTCACGGATGGCGTGACGTCGCTATCGCTCCGCAACAACAGCATTTCGACCCTGCAAGCCTTCGCCTTGGGGAACAGTCTACTGGACCTGGACATGAGTGACAACTCCATCCCAAAACTCTCGAATTGGGAGATGCCCACGCATCTGGAGAGCTTCACGTGTGAAGATTGCGACGTCCAGATTATCGCCGGAGTGAGCTTCCCGTCGTCCATGTCACTGTCGACGTTCGACCTCGTCAATAGTGCCGTCTCGTCTTTCGAGGTCTCCAACTCCAGTGTCCAGATCTTCGAGGATCTGGGCGAAGTCCAAGTCACCACCACAGGCACCAACTGCAGCGACACTCGCGCCACACTCCGTGTCGTCCGCTCCATGAACCTCTGCGTCCTGTCGGACGCCGATTTCGACGACAAGTACAGTCTAGGCGGCTCAGCCTCCAGCACAAGTGGCAATGACACCTCTGGAGGTGGCCAAGCCGGCGGAGGCAATGGCTCCGGTCTCAGCAGCTGGATGATGCTGGCTATGATCTGTCTCGGTGCCTTACTGGCCTGTGTACTCGGCGGCTTGGCCTTCGTGGTCTACCGTCGTCGTCAGAAGCTCAGAGACCGAGCGCTGAAAGACGAAGAGAGCTTGGCCTTCGAGTCGGACGCTTCGTCTTCCTCCAAAGCCATGACCAAGTTTGTACCGGGGAACTCGGCCACTATGACACGGACTGGCCGGACAGACTCAGCTCCAGATACGTTACTGGGCAATTCGGCTCTGCTCTATGTGGCCAACGATATCCGAACGGATGACGAGGTCCTGCAGTATCGCCTGTTGCAGGAAGATGTGGTGCGTGGGAAGCTGATCGCCAAGGGCGGCTATGGAGCTGTCTATCTCGCCACTTTCCAGAACGAGACGGTGGTGATGAAGCAGCTTCTACCGGATCGAGCACGCAATAAACGCTGGCTCGTGGGCTTCATGGACGAGATCCGGATCTCCGCGTCGCTGGATCATCCGAAGATCGTGCGGTTTCTTGGCGTCACATGGAGTTCACTGCTGGATATCAGCATGGTGATCGAGTACATGCCCCACGGAGACTTGAGTTCCGCCTTGCAGAAGCAACTGCAACGTGAAACTCGAGATGAACGTGCTCGTGACGGCTACAGCTGGTTCCACTCGGTCGGAGACGGCGACAACCTCAAGTGCAAGTCACTCATCGCGCTGGACATCGCCGAAGCCATGGTGTATCTGCACTCCTTCGAGAGCCCCATCATCCACCGCGACCTCAAGCCCAAGAACGTGCTGCTGAGCGACACGTGGGAGGCCAAGCTCACGGACTTTGGCATCAGTCGAGAGCGCAGCGAGGACCAGACCATGACGGCGGAGATCGGCACCATCTCGTGGATCGCGCCGGAGGTGCTGCGGGGCGAGCAGTACTCGGAGAAGGCGGACGTGTACTCCTTCGGCGTGATCCTCACGGAGCTGGACACCTGTCGTCGACCGTACTCGGACGGCTTGCCGGACGACGACAATCGGGGCGGCAGCAACAAGCACTCGAACACTCGGATCGCCGTGCTGGTGAGTGCTGGCTCGCTGAAGCCCAATGTGCATGCGGACTGTCCGCGAAGCGTCCGCCAGCTCGTGGACAAGTGTCTCTCGTATGACCCGGAGGATCGTCCGTCGGCGCTGCAGATCCACTACGAACTGCGGAATCTGGAGTTGGGCGACGAAGAGCTGGCGGATTCGGGCAGACGGATGACAAGAACGCGGTCCAAGTCCAGCAACGGCCAGTCGGGTCGCCGGCCGTTCAATGCCTCGAAGTGAGCTTAGACTGGCGTAGAAGACCGTGGCCTCGGTCGTGGAGCTGCCAGGACGGCTGGATCGGGCATCGTCAAGTGAGTTAGTCGCGTTGTGTATCGGGAAGTTATTTAAGAAATGAGCGTTTGCCGATTGACAGATCCGCCGTGAGTTTGAAGTAACAGCCGGCAAATCCCAGCAAGTTCCTGAGCAAGAGAGGGATTGCAGATGGGGATTGGGACGTCTTGCCGCGCCAGGAAGAGAGCTCAGTTCGCGATTCGCTCTCGCCGTCTCGGAGATTCCTCCCGTCGAAGACTCAGAACAGAACTCGACGCCGCAATGAGACGGTCGCGGCTTCGACCGCAAGGCTTCGCGGCGCTCTGGGCGCTCTCTGCAGCTTTGACGCGCGTCGAGGCTGCTTGCATGGAGACGTCTCCGACCCAGAATACCTTGCGACAGAACCCGGAGGACCCAACGAGCGCCGAGGTGCTGTATCAAAACTGCAGCTCACTGGTACTCCACGCCACCTCAAGCAACGGCACAAGCACCATCGACGCTTGCGGATTGAGCATCCAGTCCGTCTCCAGCTTCCCGGAGGTCACGAGCCTCGTACTGGCAAGAAACGCCATCACTTCCATCGACAGAAGCGACGACGCCATCGTCAAGACACTGTACGTTTCGTGTTGAGCCTCTATCACCGCGGCCTCCATACTAACGTTCTCGCTGCTCTGATCGATAGGGACCTGTCCTCGAACGGCCTGGAGAGTCTGGACAGCCTCGTCATCCCCAGTAGCGTGCTCAGTCTGTACGTTTCGAGCCAAACGACCCCAATCCACCCTCTTCCACGATGGTAGGAGCTTGCACTGACGTCCGTTTGCTATTGGATTCCGCAGAGTGCTGGACGGCAATTCCGTCACGAGTCTCGCCGTCGATGAGCTCCCTTCGACCGTCACCACTCTGTCGTTAAAGGACAACGGGCTCTCCTCCCTCAGCGACTTCTCCTTCGGTGACAAACTCCTGGGGCTTGACGCGAGCGACAATACGATCCCGGACCTCTCCGGCTGGGAGATGCCGCCTCAATTGCAGGTGTTCACGTGTCGAGGCTGCGACGTCAAGGAGCTCTCCGGCGTGATCTTGCCGCCCTCAGGTTCGTTGACCTCCCTCGACCTCACGGACAGCGCCGTGGCGTCCTTCGAGGTCGCGAACTCGAGCTTCCCGCTGCTGCAGGGGCTTGGATGGATGGCCTTGACCACCACAAACGCCACTTGCAGCGACGCTAGCGCCACGAGGGAGCTCGTCCAGTCCGTGGGGCTTTGCGTGCTGTCTGACGCCGTCTACAGCAACAAGTACAGCCTTGCAGCGGCGTCTGCCAGCCAAGGAATCAGCGAGAAACCCGAGAGTGGCGGGCCGCAGAACAGCACGCAGCCTATCGTCGACGTCGGCGGCTCCGGAACCCCCAAGGACGACGCGACCAGCTGGATGCTGGTGGCTATGATCTCCGGTGCCGCGCTGCTGCTCGTCCTGATCGGCGGCGTCGTGGCGTATCTCATCCACCGCCATCGTCGGACTCACAGCTCCAAGGACTTCACAGAGGAGAGCGTCTCCGACTGCCACTTGGTGGACGAGGAAGCTACGTCGTCGAACGCTGGCTGCGGAGTCGACACGGCCGGAGACACGATCACCAGGACGCTCCGCTCCGGCACCAGGACGACCGAGACTTCGGGGGCCGCGGGCTCCGACAAGCGGCGAGGCACCGCGTCCTCCTCCCGCTCCGGTCCGTCGCTCCGGGCGCTGGCCAACGACATCCGGACCGACGGCGAGATGCTGCGCTTCCGTCTGCTGCAGCAGGAGGTGGTGCGAGGGAAGCTGCTGGCTAAGGGCGGCTACGGCGCCGTGTACCTCGCCTCCTTCCGCGGCCAGACGGTGGTGATGAAGCAGCTTCTGCCGGACCGAGCGCGAGACCCGCGGATGCTGCACAGCTTCATGGACGAGATCCGCGTGTGCGCGTCGCTGGACCACCCGAAGGTGGTGGCCTTCCTGGGCTTCACCTTCAGCTCGCTGGCGGATCTGGCCGTCGTGCTCGAGCACATGCCGCACAGCGACCTGGCCTCGCTGCTGCACAGACAGCTGCAGCGCGAGACTCGAGACCCGGCAGCTCGAGACGCCTACGGCTGGTTCCACTCGACTCGCGCCAGCGGCCGAGGGCTCAAGTGCAAGTCGCTCGTCGCGCTGGACATCGCCGAAGCCATGGTGTATCTGCACTCCTTCGAGAGTCCCATCATCCACCGCGACCTCAAGCCCAAGAACGTGCTGCTGAGCGACACGTGGGAGGCCAAGCTCACGGACTTCGGCGTCAGTCGAGAGCGCAGCGAGGACCAGACCATGACGGCGGAGATCGGCACCATCTCGTGGATCGCGCCGGAGGTGCTGCGAGGCGAGCGGTACTCGGAGAAGGCGGACGTGTACTCCTTCGGCGTGATCCTCACGGAGCTGGACACCTGTCGTCGACCGTACTCGGACGGCCTGCCGACCGACTCCAACCGCAAGCGCTCGAACACGCGGATCGCCGTGCTGGTCAGTGCCGGCGCCCTGCGTCCGTCGCTGGCGCCGGACTGTCCTCGCAGCGTGCGCGACCTGGTGGCCAAGTGCCTGGACGTGGACCCGAGCAAGCGGCCGTCGGCGCTGCAGCTGCACTTCGAGCTGCGCAACCTGGAGCTGGCCATCGAGGAGCTGGCCACGTCCGGGAGGCGTCTGCGTCGAGCCAGATCGGCGCCCAGGAGAGTCAACTCCCGGCCGCCGCGCCGCTCCACGGCCCACAACGGCCGCCGCAAGCGCTCCGAGCCGCAGCTTGTGCGACCAGAGCAGTAATGCCTTCATTTCCACGTTAAAGAGTTCAAAAATGCTACTTGCCGCCCTCAATCTGCGTCCAGACCCCCGTCTTCCCGGGCCGAGACGTCCAATAGATACCCTCCCTCCCCCCTCACCTCCCCCGCCGCCACCGCCGCTTAGACGGCCTGCTGCTCCAGATACGCGTTGGCGATGAGGCGCAGCTGGTAGTGGAGCGCCACGGCGGTCGGGCGCTCGCTGCGGTCGAAGGCGACGCACTTCAAAATCAGCGCTCGGATCTCCGCCGGACAGTCCGCCTCCACCGTGGGCTTGATGGCGTTCGTGCTCACCAGCAGCGCGATCTTGGCGTCGGTCAGGACGTCTCCGTCGCGGCGGTTGCTGTTGTAGGGGTGGCCGCAAGTGTCCAGCTCGCTCAGCACGATCCCGAACGAGTAGATGTCGGCGCTCTCCGAGTAGCGGTCGCCCTGCAGCACCTCGGGCGAGATCCAGGCCGTGGTCCCCATGCCGCCGGTCATCGTGGTCTCGTTGGAGCTCTCTCTCGAGATGCCGAAGTCGCTCAGCTTGGCCTCCCACTCGTGGCTCAGCAGGATGTTGCGGGACTTGAGGTCGCGGTGGATGATCGGCGGGTCGAACGAGTGCAGGTACACGAGCGCCTCGGCCAGGTCCAGCGCCAGCGCGATCTTGCTGCGCGGCAGGGAGCGGTCGCTGAGCCACGTGAAGCTCTGTCTGCCGCCCTTCTCGCGGCGATTCCGCTGCAACAACGTGGTCAAATCGCCTCGAGACATGTAGTCCATGACGAGGGACAGATCCAGCAGGTTGGTCCAGGCCAGGCCGATGAAGCGCACGATCTTGGGGTGGTCCATGCGCGCGTAGAGGCGGATCTCGTCCATGAACCGCCGCAGCCGCTCCTTGGACGCGGCCTTGGGCAGGATCTGCTTCACGACCACCAACTGACTGTACAGCCGGGCGAGGTAGACGATGCCGAAGCCCCCGGTCGCCAGCTCCTTCTGGATGGACAGGTCGGCGATCGGCAGGCGGTACGGGATCAGGTCTTCGTCGTTCCGCACGTCGTTGCTCAGATACCCGCCGCTGGACGGCGGCTGCTCGCTCGAGAGCGTCTGCGAGACGGAGCCCGTGCCTAACGTGGCGATGCTCGACGGGTCTTTGCTGGCGCTGGTGTTGAACACCACGAAGTCGCCCGCGGTGGAGCTTTTCCGCTGCCGTTGCTGCTTCCAGCGACGGTACAGGACGAAGCCAACGACCGCGAGCACCAGCACGACAGCAGCGACAGCCACTCCGACGTACATGCCAGTGTGGGAGCTGCCGCTCGTCTCGGTGATCTGGATGATCGTGGTGGCTCCCGACCCGTCCGCCTGTTGTGGGGTACTGCTGCTGCTGCCGGTTGCTGTGGAGCTGGAGCTGGGACTAGCACTCGTACTGGAGCTGGAGCCGTCGGAGGAGGTGGCGGAGGCGGTGGAGCCTCCGTCGGAGCTGCTGGAGGTCGGGTACAAGCTGGCAAACGTCGCATCTACAGGAATCAAGCACAGCGTCAGTGTTAAAAGCGCTGGGAAATCCGGAGGGAAGACAGTCCGCTCCTCACCGTCCAAGACACAGGCCGAGACGCCGTCCGTGATGGCGGTGACGGTGCCGGAGCAGTCGCCAGAGGCCAGGGAGACCGTGAGGCTGAGCTGCGCGCTCTGCAGCAGCTCCACGTCCGACTCGCGGACGACGAAGTTCGTCACCGTCGTGCCGCCCAACGTCCTGCAGCATTTCAGAAAGCATACAGGTTCAGACACTAATTAGAACTCTAAACTGCAAAATAGACTCCTAAAATGGAGACAGATAACATAGCGTACAGAGTGGTGAGGCTGGAGGGGAAGGCCACGCCCACGACCTCCGTGATGCGGCAGTCGCTGCACTCTCTGTTGTCCAGGCAAGAGCGAGTACAAGGCAGCACAAGAGTCAGGCTCTGGGGCTGTAGGGCGGAGCGGAGGCTGTAAGGGGGGGACGCACAGATACTGGAGGCTGTCGGGCAGCACGGCGCCCTCCAAGGTCGTGAGCTGCTGGTTGCCATTGAGGTAGAGCGACTGCAGCGAGGCCGGGAAGCGGAACTTGGCCAGCGACGCGATGGAGTTCTTGCGTAAATACAGTTTTTGTAAGGCGTCGGGGAAATCTGAGGCGCTGGTGGCTTTTAGAGCATTCAGATCCAGCGTTCTGCAACAGGATAGCGACAAGCAGCTGCAAATGAGGATTGCGATGGCGTTTTTTGCAAGGTTGCAATAGGGAAGGGAGACCACGTACAGCATTTGCAAACTGGACGGGAACGCAAAACCATCCAGCGACGTCAACTGGTTGCTGGTTAGATCACTGCGTTTGCAAGGCAAAACACACATAGAGAGAGTGAGCACGGCACCTTGGGCAATCATTCCGCAAGAAACAGTCGCGGACTCGTACATCTCCGTGACGGAGGTGCCCACGGCCTTGAACTCCTTGATCTTGTTGTTCCAGAGCCATCTGAACGCACACGACGGGGTCCATTAGTCCGCGTATCCGTCAGTTTCTCGGTCTATTGCGTAGCCAAAGGCGGGCGACGGACGGACGACGTACAAGCTCGCGACGGCCGGGTAGCTCTCCACGACGGCGATGTCCACGTAGCTGGCGTTGATGCGGTACTCGCCGGGGTTTTCCGACGCCGTGGCGGCGATGGAGACCTCGTCGCAGTCCGCGTTCTTCACGAGGATCGCGACGTCGTCAGCGCCGCTGGCCGCGGCTGCCAGCGTGATCTCCGACGGAGGCGCGATCCCCGACTCCGGACAGGTCGTCGCGGCTTGCGGCCCCCCTGGCAGAGCCAAGAGCGCCAAAGCCCAAGGCCAAAGAGGGCGACGCGGCATGTCGACAGCTGGAAGAAGAATGCGACCAGCGGCTCCTGAAGCAACGGACGACGCTGAGGAGACCGACAGCATCAACTGGCGTCATGTGCAGAGGCGATGGGGGCGAAGTCACTGACTCCCACTCCTCGCCAGCTGGAGCGGCGAAATGGATGAGTCGCGGATGGATAGCCTACAGTTCAACAGCAGATGCGTTTGCTTCAGCAGTGCGTAGCAGTTCAACAGCACTAGTTCTAGCAACACAAACGTCCAAATCCGAGTCGGCAAATAGTTTCACGACATTTCTCGGACATGTGATATCAGATTTCAACGTTAGCTCAGTGCAAGTACACGACTTGCCCTGAACATATCGTTGGGATCGTTTCCAGATCCTTCCCGAGCCTGGTTGCAGGCCGATTCAGCACGCGCTTTGCCTCGGTCTAACACTTGCCCTCACCAAATCTCCATCCATTCTTTGAGCTCTAAGAGCAAATCCTTCATCACGTTTCAGAAAGACGTTGGCCTTTTCGAGAAAGGCACAGCAAAACGCTGAATTGCAAACAATCAACCCACGATCGCCAGGATCAACCCAAAAGTGACGGGAATTGTGCTGTCTTTACGCACAACAACAACGGAAGCTTGTGAAAAAGTTGATTCACGCGATCTCATATCGGTGGCGCATAACATCATCAGCGGGTTGGACCCAAATTGCGAGCAGACATTTTGTTTGTTGCACCCGTAATCCGAAAATTCAGCGGTGCAACGATTGTCGACACTCGTTAGCTAAATGTGAAAAGGGTTTTGCACCATGTTGCATCGCCGACAACCAACTAAAAGGGAACTGTTTTCAAAAAAAGATAACTTTAGATCCGCAACACAACTCACCATGCTCGAACTCGCCCAGGCTCCGCCCCTCAGTTCTGCCCAACGAATGTTCCCCTTCCAGTCCTTCGATCCCAGTTTGGAGGCGTTGAACGGCAGATGACCCACGTGGCCGTTGCTGGACTTGGCCCACATTCTTGTAATCCGTCTGCCCGAACCGTTGTCGCCGCTCGGAATGCCGACGGCGTACGACCGGCGACAGGTGCTGCTCGCCTCTCAGCACTTCTGGCGCGATCCACGAGATGGTGCCGATCTCCGCCACCATGGTATGAGCGTCAGTGCAAGCTCTACCATAGTAAAGGAGGGTGGATTGAGGTCACTTGACTCGAAACGTACAGACTGTAGGACGACGAGGTTGTCCAGACTCTCCTGGCCGTTCGAAGACAGGTCCCTATCGATCAGAGCAGCGAGATCGTTAGCATGGAGGCCAGAGAAGAAGGTCAGAGGGACTCGATACAATGTATTGACGATATCGTCGTCGCTTCCATCGGTGGAGGTGATTGCGTTTCTTGCCAGCACGAGACTCGTGACCTCCGGGAAGTTGGAGATGGCCTGGATACTCAAGGCCAGATGCGTCGATGGTGCTTGTCCCGTTGCTGGAGGTGGCTCTCAATCCTAACGAAGTGCACACCACCTCGGCACTTGTCGGGTCTGCGGGGTTATGGTGTAAGGTATTGCGGGTCAGTGAATGGCATGTCGTGAAGCAAGAGCGAGGTTGGAGTGGCGCGGCAGCAATAATTACATTATCCATCGCACTCACAATTGTTGAATCGTACGGTAACAATTATTGTTGAATGGAGAATGCTATTATTGCTGGTGGCAGTGTAATTAAAATATTGCAGCTATCCTGATCTCCGCTTCAACATGCAAAACCTGATGGATTGCATTTTCTTCCTCCAAGTCAAAACGACACAATGCAATGCCAGGTTGTATTGGTACTGTACAAGTAAGTCATGGCGCTGCAGCTCGTTGGCGATCGCCACAGTGCTTTGACTTGATCCGTCCTGCAGGGAGCGCGTTGCTCCAATTTTTTCATCGCCAACGTTGGCAATGGAAATTTTGGGTGGCGCCAGCCAGAACGGACAACGGCGACGTTTGACGGTGCATGTATAAAAATGCGGTCATCCTCGGTCTTGAAGCACAATATTTGCGCTTCTGGAGCAAGGTTCGATCGCGTTTTGTTTGGATACCATGCGCAAAGGGCGTCTGGAACCGCCAAATAGTTTCATGGCGGTTTGGTGCGTCAGTGGTCGCCAACTCTGACAGCAGCAGCTGAAATATTGTGCTTTGCAGACGTTTTGGCACTGAGAGTTCAATTTGGACGAGCGAGAGCTGCGTGGCGGCTGCACTTATAAGTTCAACAAGGCAAGGCAAGCAGCACACTCTTCGAACTTCAGTCACGAAAGGGCCAGCAATTGTTGTGGAGGATTAATTGAGTTGTGGAGGGACAGGATGAAAAAGGTGTGGAGGATATCATCAATTGGGTTCGTGGAGGAGATAAAATCTGTCTTCGTCTGACGATAGGCGCCACATGACGCCCACTGCGTGAAAACAGGTGGATGCATTTGCAGCACCTCCATCCTCGCCGTCGATCGGGGTGAGTAAGTCCAGTGTTTGGGTCGGGCGGATGCTGTTCGTTGATGCCTCCTCTGAAACTCGTCAAGCACATGTGTACCCACCGAGCAGCACAATACATTAAGATTTGTGGTCGACGCGAGTGCATACATTTTCTTATCTCACAGAAAGAGTCTAACCGAAACTCATGAAGTTTGGAACAAAAACACAACTTCGAAGCATTTCACATGCACTTGTTACCTTCTGCTGGAGCTACAGCCGCCCTTCTGTTCGTAAGGCTATTACGTCCTGCGAGCAACGCGCGCAATCTGTTGCCTCTCAAATGCATACTGCCCGTGGTTTGCTTGCAGGGACAGACTTGAAAACTGTCGTTTTTACTGGTTTGCATTCCCCACCTAAAACCGCAATGTTTTTCTATTATTTCCGCCTTAGGCACCAAGTACCACCAAATAAATCCCCATCAAGACGCAAAATGGTCCGTCCTTCCGACAGTGATACCGTACGTAGGGCTCGGGTCGTTCTCCGAACAATCCGGCGAGAGACGATCCACCTCTTCCCCACCCCTATCTCTCTTGCAAATTGTAGCCTCTTCACGCCCGTAAACCGCTGTCCTTACGTTATCTTGGCCACCCAGATGCTGCTCCCTCTGCCTTCCCTACAAAGATCAAGTCAACAGCACCCTCCAATAGTGCCCCCTCCACCTGCCGTGACATCGTCATAACGCCATAAAGTGTTCGACCTCCAAGCAGCCCACCCTCTTCACCTGGATGAAGATGCGGGTCTTCGGCTCGGCGGAGACGCCGTCCATGGCTCCATTGTGGCGGCGCGTGCGTGAATTGCGCGCGTTGGTCACGGCGCGGCCGCTCCAGAAGGCGCAGGAGCGGGCGTCGGCGTCGAGTTGGCGTCCCAAGGCGCCTTCGATCGACGGCAAACGGTACTTCAGTGCCACCAGCTACCTGGCGGCCGTCAGCGGCGGCAGCATCCCGCGCAGCACGTCGTCCGCCGTCTCCAAGGCGCTGGAAGACAGCGCCGACCTGTCCGAGTTCGAGCTGCTGGACGTGCTGGGCCATGGGACGTTCGGCACTGTGAAGCTGGCGCGGCATCTGGACTCGGGCGCCAGTGTGGCCGTGAAAGTGCTGGCCAAAGATGTGGTCCGTGACCTGAAGCAGGAGAAGAACATCCTGCGGGAGCAGACTGTGCACCTGCAACTGGACCACCCCTTCATCTCGAGACTCTTCGCCACGTTCCAGGACAGCCACGCGCTGTACTTCGTGGTGGAGTTCTGTCCCGGCGGAGAGGTCTACAGTCTGGTATACACCCACGACGACGGCCATCTCGAGGAGGACGAGGAGTACGAGGACGACGAAGACGACGCCGAGAAGAAGCCACCCCAGCCTCCGAGACAGCCGGAGCACGAAGAGGACCCGGAAGTGTCGGATACCGTCACGACGGACTCCGAGTCCGACGAGGAGCAGACGCGGGAGCAACTCGCGAGCCAACGGCGCTCCACTATGAGTCGTCGCTCCAGCGTCGTGACGCGTCGCCGTGGCGGCTCGTCACGCGGTCGCCACAGTCTGTCACTGGAGAACTTCCTGGCCAAACAGACGCTGCGGAGCTCTCACGGCGGGCTTCACGAGCGCTTCGCGGTCTTCTACGCGGCGTGTCTGGTCTCCGCACTCGCGTATTTACACGACCGCAACATCTTATACCGGGATCTGAAGCTGGAGAACCTCGTGCTGGACGTGGACGGCTATCCCAAGCTCATCGACTTCGGGCTGTCCAAGCCCGATGCACTACGCAAGCAGCGCAACCACTCGGATCTGCGCAACACGACCATGT
>MBAC02011028.1:0-12663 GCA_001712635.2 Nothophytophthora sp. Chile5
TTTTGCTTTCAACCCCCAAAGCACGTTCCCTTAGGCCAGGAACAGGACCGAACCAAGTTCGGTCAGGGCGATAGAATATCGCCAAGCACTTCCTCTGTGCATAGTGCTCTGTGACGGCCCCGTCACAAGTTCACACTGTTCTTAGCTTTCTCGCATACAGTCGTACTCACGAAAGCAACGCGCTTTCGCTTCTTGGGGCGATCGGCACAGTCTTCCAGGTCTTTAATCACACGTGCTTCCACGGATTCTGCGAGCGCTCGGACGTGCGTGCTCCTTGCCAGCTGCTCGTCTTCATGCTCATGGACACATACAGACGCGGCATTTCATCCTTCGAGATACACTGTTTGGTAATGTTGAAGGCCATCATGCACTTCGACTGGGCTGTAGACTCGGAGCAGGAGCCTTCGATGCGAGGAACCTTCTCAAGATCCTCCCAGAAGCACTGGTAGATACAGTCAGCGAATTGTACCCCTTCATGATTCTGAAATTCTTGGGCCATCTTGGTAGTTGCTTGAGCCGGAGGGACGTTGGTGGATGGTATTATTCCTCATTCACTCTCGCAACCCCTTGCGCACTGTCTATACGACCAAGGCGCTGCTGCAGCGCCGCAACTGTAGCAGTTAGATGGCCGTTCTGAGCCTCGAGGGCTCGAACTTCCGTTGTCAGATCGAGGACGCGGCCGACAAGCATTTGTGTTGAGGTCAGCACCCGCTTCATGACGTCTTCGAAGGTACTAACGCTGACGTAGCTGCCTGCTTTCTGCTCCTCCTTCAGGTTTCTTGTAGAACTGCTGGGGGAAGCTCGATCACATTATCGATGATGAACATCTTTTGGGTATAGGCGCACCATTCAAGAAGTATGCCATGCGCTCGATTGGGGTCCAGGGAGGGTACAACTTCCAGAAGTGCTGCTTCCATTGCTTCGTGAAGCCTGTGATCCGGCACCATTGCGTGTGTGCCCTCGTAGCAGAGAAGAAGTGAAGCCGTGAGCACTTCCACGAACGGTTAGCTGTGCAGGCGTGGCAAGAAGTGCCTGAAGGGTGCCGCTCCAAATATGCGTTGTGTATTGGCAGCTACACCAACGCCAAAAGGTGCAAGACGAGGGCGGTGCACGCCATGTTTGGGATTTCCCCACCCAACCAGAACTCGGGTGACCTTTACATTGCTTGCTCCAGTCTCAGTAATGTTGGTATATATAGAGACGCTGCCGTCAATGCAAACGTTGACCAATTGCCTCGGTACGCAATGCGCTGGGTGATCTCACCTTTACACACTATAAAATACTGAAATCAACTGATAGTCTTCGTTATCCTTATTTTCTTTTCCCCCCAGCGGAAGAACCCTCATGAGCACCCAAACCTATGCACGCTATGTTGTGAAAACAATTGCTATAATTCCGCAAACTAAAAAAATAAGAAGCAAAATACGTGACGCGTGCGGCGTGTCTTTAAACCTTAGCAACATCCCCCCAATAATTTCGCCAAAACGCATCAAACACACATGCACATGGGATTGGAGCAATGCGCACCGTATTCATCGATCAAGAGGACATGTTGGTGGTACAGAAATTTTGTTAACTACAATCCAGTCTGGTGTGTGTGTGTGTGGAAGGGGGGTATGGAGTGCCATGATATGCAAAACGCACAGCTGGGAACTTTTTTCATCGACCGCTACTAATCATCCTTCCTTGCATGGTTCAGAGTCTTTTTATTGGCTTTACAACTGCTGTGTAGCATCAAAGTAGTTGAACTTGTTCCGTTCGTGTCTGGAAAATGTACGGGTGCTGGCGATTTGCGCAATTATCATCATTAGATAAGGGTCCAAAATCGCCAACACCCGCTCCTCTTCCACGTAAGGCGGAACTTGGCGCGCGCGGGAAATGGTGAGTGCAAGTGTAAGAAAGTGCATTATTCAATGAAATATTTCAAAAAAACGTGCGCTCGGAGAGCATCGAAGCAGTTACCGTTAGCGAGTCACGGATAGATCTGCATTTTATTCGTCATGGTTCAAGCATTTTTGCCAATCAGAACTATCTTTCAGTCTTACGAGAGCTGCGTGGGGGCTGGGGTAGCATATTGTGAGCAAACACAGCAACAGCAAAAAATAGTAGACAGAGGATACAGCTACAGTCTGGAAAAACGGATGGCATCCTTCAAAAGTCACCAAAGTCGAACCTGGAGGGGGTATTCTTTGCCCCAACTGAATCAAACCAAGACCCTCAAACGTGTGATAACGCAATTGGGGTTGGTAGGAGAATTGATATGTTTGGGCCTGGGTATACATTTGGATTGACTCTATCACCCCCTCCGCTCTTCCCTTGATTGCCTTCAATTGCTACTGTTTGGCAGTCCTATATAAATTCAAGATATCTGATGTTGTGTCATTAGTCATTTTCAATATAAAAAAGGAAAAATAAGTTAAAGTGATTATAATTCACAAACTCAGTCAACGTTCCCATACAGCTAGGATTTACCACAAAAACTGACACCTGCATACAGAAAAGAATCCCAACAAAAAAGTAGCGTTGATTCAGTCTACATCATAAGATTTCTAGCCTGAACATACACGAACAAATGAAATAAAGCGAAGGCACCACTTAGTCAAACCCATGAGATCGTCGAGCTTGGTTAGAAGTCCTGCCAGGCGCCCAGACAATAAATAGTCGCACAGCCAGTGAAATCTTCTTCTCTTTTTGGATCGTCTCTTGCCTTTGCGTGGTCTTTGTCAATCAGTCTTAAGGTCGGCAGTCAGCGCTGCCATCACCCCGAGCTGCTTGCAAAGCCATCTCGAAAACTGTGCGATAGTCTCTATTTTGACTAAGTTCGCCTGGCAAATTTTGAGGTTCGAACTTCGGATTGCTTGTTAAGTGCGGTCCACGACATGGTTAAGCTTGATTTTTGTATTGCAAAATACACTGCGACACACATAAATATTTATCGCCTAAATGATTTGAAGGGCATTTCAATATTTATGTGGGATACTATAACAATAATGTGCTGGTGGCTGCTCCGCAGCCTCCTTCTTCGAAGGATAGCAGCTACCCTAGAATAATTGTAATATACGACTATTGTAAAAGAAGCTGATTTGACCCCTTTTGTTTAAATACTTCCTTATCCCTCCAAGAAATCATCTCCCTGTGGCTTCCCCCATCTTTATCCTGTATGGTGGTACATCAAAGAGGGTCGACTTGACTCATTTTGGTATAACTTTCTTAGGTTTGTATACCAAAAAGATCAAGCCACTCGCGAAAGGGTGCGTTGTCATCACTGTTCACGGACAAAACCCCAAGTGACCCGCTCTAACACCCCAGAGAAATCAACAGCCATAAACACTGATCGCCAGTTTCGAAAGCTCCAGAAGCGCGCAAAATGGGGAGGAGAGAGAGAGAGATCTGGCGTGCGGGGCAAGTCACGGAAGCCCAAACAGCATAACACGTCTTAGAACGTTTGAAATGAAAGAAGTTGTTCTGACCTTTTACGGCACATATTCGATGGCAGCAGTTGGCGATGAGTTCTGGCCCAGTACCGCAAGGCCTACACAACGAAGGTGCGCGTCGTTCGTCGGTGGAAGCAACTGCGTGCTCGAATCAGCGCCATGATCAAGAATGCCACAGCCGTCCAGCAACGAAGCTCCAGGGAGAGCGGTGCCGCCAAGACGCTCTCCGATGCTGCGGAGCAGGACATTTTGGAGTGGTTGGTCGTTTTGCCGTCGCAAGGGGTTCCGGTGTTAGCCAATGTGTTGGAGCTTGCGGCGTCGGAAGTTGCGGCCATGTGCGACTACTCTCGCATTGCCTTCACGGCGTCTCCTACCTGGGTGACCGCCTTTCTCGGGTGCCACAGTCTGTCGTTAAGGACGAAACTTCGTCGAGGTCAATTTACTCCGGAAGATTCCGCCCGAGTGGCCAATAAACTCGCTGCGACCTTACGGCAGCGCATCATCCACGATGGCGTCGTTACCGTATTCAATGCAAATCAGACCGCGGGGTTCTTCGAATACGTGGCGAAGCACACCATGGACGAGCGGTACGAAACAACTGTCTGGGTCAAGAGTGACAACAAGAGCAAGGAGCGGTTGACCGCAATTCTCTTGGCGGACAGCACATGTCTTAAATACGACCCACGTGTCGTATCAAAGATGCGCCCGTCGTCTTACGAAAAGACACGAGTGGATAGTGCACGCCTTTATAACGGATTTAACCGGCGTCTGCGACCGTCCATTGAAGCGGGTTTTACCCACTGCTGCCAACCAGCCGACATGTCATGGAACAAACCGTTGAAGGATCGGATGAGAGCGGCGTGGACGGACTACCTACAAGCAGAATGTTCCAAAATCATGACACCCCAAGAAGGCGAAGAGCCTAAACTATGAGCACCAGATCGTCAGAAAGTGCTGGAATGGCTTCATACGGCTTGGGGTGGCTAGGTAAGAAGACGATCAAAGGCGGATTTAAGCGAATTGGCCTGCTCTTCGATGAGTGGGTGCACATGCAGTGCCCACTAGGGAGCGATGTAGCGAAAACAGGTCTCATCAATAGATTTTTTGCGTTGATATTGGTTGATACAGATGTAGGAGAGGGTGACGATCGTTCATTTGTGACGAAGAAGATGTATGAAATGTCCACTGTAGCATTTTGGGGTGATTTGAACGTTTTTGCTATTGTTTTGCCACCAGGAGGACGCTGAAAACCGGAACCCTAAACAAGGTTACTACCGCGAAGGATTCGATGCTGGCAGCGAGCAACAGCAACTACTAATATTCTGCCTTCAACATTGTGTATGGTTAACTTTATAGCATTGGGAGCCCAATGTGGACAAGTTGTTCACATTTTATTTCGGTTTTCCGAAATATAGGTTACGGTGCATGTCATGGGAACTCTTTCGTGATCCCCTTGTCTAAACTATAGTATACAAATTCAAGATACTTGCTTGTTAAAGGGCCCAACTTGCTCCCTTTGGCAGAGTCATGGTACTCTCGTTGAAGACATACGCCTTCACAATAAATTGTTGTGATTGGCGATAACAGAACAAGGTGCTCCGAGATGTGGATACATGGCAGAATGAAGCAAATTGCTCCCTGATTTTAGCATCAGGTTGGAGCCGACTCGCAAAGGAAGTAAATTGACCCTTTTTACCACGAAAGGGTTAATACCTAGATTATGGCACCCTATGTTGCGGCCTCTTGTTAAAGCATGTGGGTGTAGAAAACGGAGGTGTTGATCGTGATGTACGATGGCACGAACACCGTAGTCACCGTAAGCATTGAAAACAGCTTGCACCGTTGAGGTGTTCGGTCCTACGTAGCAGCCATCTCCTCCAAGAGCACCAGTATGTCACGCACTGGATACTTCTTGATGTTGGCTTCGGTGGGGCGCCCTGGGTTTTTGTTGTTGTCTTCATTGGGGAGCTCCTGGAGACAATCGAGCACGTTGTTTTTGGCGACAGTGACTTCACACACCTTGCGCTGTAAACGCACCAACATAACTCTCATCTCGCTGCGGGGCAGTTGGAAAGAAAGCTCGATGTACCGGCTCAGCCGTCGGTTGCAGTTGGTCGTGGTGTAGATCTTTGCGTTGACAACCATTGCATTCGCCAACTCGACCAGAGAAGGGCAGCGTAAGATAGTCGTGGCAGCTGGTTACCAGGTACTGTATTACGCGTGGTACGGTGTTCAGCCAGTGCATATTCGAGCAGATCATCCGTGCACCGTTCGGGGGTAGCATCGTCGCCGCCAAGGAGCACACCAAAGCACCAACGGTTAAAGAGCGTATTGTTCAACATCAATTTGGTTTTGCTGTCGCGCCAGGTTCTGGACCGACATTTGAGTTCAAAGAGACGCAGACAATGGAGGTTTGCAACATGCGTCGCCTCCATTTTCACTTGCTTCAGTGGGACGGACAATCCGCCGGCCTCTTCATCCAGGATGTGCGGATTATCGCACATGCTTCTAACTGAGTGTCGAAAATGGATGTTTCCAACAAGCGCAAATGGGGAGATCAATATCACGTTACCATTGGCCGTCCTGGGTGTGGAGTGGCGAGTTAACTTGTGCCTATGCTGCGAATATCGTCGAATGATCCAGACTAACTTGGCCGCGCACGCGACGCGTGGCGCCACCTTCATCCTGAGCCACAGATTTTCTTCTGCGACCGAGAAACCACGCTTTCCCCTAATTTCCTTCTCTGTCCTGCGGCCAGTTCATCCAATGGAAATCCCCCAGTCTCACAAGTGCGTTTCTGGTAGCAGCGTTTTATTTTGTTGTTAAACACAAGAATATACGCAAATATCCCACGGGTCATATCTGACAACACAAGTCCACGGAAACAGAAATCCTCTGAATGCAAATCGGTTCAGTGGGAAAATGAAGTACCAGCCGTCCACTAGACGCAAACAGCTCAGAGGAAATCCACAAATATCTCACGCGTCAAAACCTGACAATTCCACTGAACGGATTTGATTCTGCGGACGTGGGAGCTTCGGAAAGATGGAGGGAGCAAATGTGAAGGCCTTCTTCACGACTTTGGGGAGAAGGACTACATGGTTCTCCGCGATGCTATTCATGCTGACATCGTAACCAAGGCGCTGGGGTCTGTTGGCCGGCTGGAGTACGTCCGCATCTTTGAGAAATTCTACGAGGAAGACACTTTCAACTACAAACGACTGCAAGTGTCGTTTCCACACAAGATAGGGCATCTGTACGCATTTCAGAAAGAGATCGAACGCGGGATCTTCCGTAAGATGCCAGCGATAATGCGCTGGAGCTCGGATAATTGGGTTATTCTGAAGAGCTTACCAGGCGGAGGCGAGCAAGATCTGCATCATGATTTCCTCACCTTTGAGACTGGTCGGGCGTTTGACCAACATGACACCGTCCAGGCTGGGTTCTTGTTTGGGCTTGTGTCCAATACAGAAATCGTGGTGTATGAGTCGTGTTTCCGGCAAGCAGAAATGAGCAAGCGTGTTTCTCTATTTGCGACCCAGACGACGTCATTATCTTTCGAGGAGACTTGGCGCATGCTGGGGAGTCCTTCAATGATATGAACTATAGAATACATTGCATGCTCCTGGTGAAAGGAGTTCTGGCTGGCGATGACTTCACTGAGTCGGCTCCTATTCGGCAATTGAAGCGCCAGCACTGCCCCGCCAAGCATCTTACCAAGCCCGAGTGCCTGAAACATGCGCGATTCTGAAAGTACAACCCGGTGGCAGAGGCGGCCTAGAAGAAGAGCGCAGCTGAAGACTAGAAGAGAAACGAGCGTGCCAGGGACTGTCCGGTATACCACCGCTGGTTCAAGAAGCGCAATACGGGATACTAGCATATCAAAGGCTTAACACATTTGGCTTAGCACCTGAGCGCGAGCACCCAAGCAGTGTTTTTTTGTTTTTGTTTGCATCTCAAGTGGTCTACAAGAACCTCACGGAGGAGATGTATGTCACCATCATGCAGACTGAGGTTTCTCTCGCAGCGGTACGTAGTTTGTGGTGGTGTTGCAGATAGCGCAGCGCCTTGTTGATGTATCACCTAACGCTTTGGAGTACACTCCGGATAGGCCGAGGTAGCAGTGTTTCAACACGACTGGCAGACGGGGGTAACTAAAACCTCGTAGTGACGAGCCAGGTCTCGTTCAGATGGGAAGCAGCAGTTTCAGCGCTTTATCGTGACTTTTGCTCACCTAAAAACAATCGGGTAGTAGCCAAAAAAAACTATAACAAAAGAAAGAGCGGTTTTAGGGGCTGGCCGCGGAATAAGAGCTGTGATTCACACAGCGCAATGCACTAAAATAGGTGCATAGCGATATTCAATCGCTGCACCCGATCTTGGTTCGGTTGACCTCCCATACGAACGGTACACACTTCTAGTAGTTATAAGACTGAATTGATTTCCATCGTTGTCAGCAGTTTCAACCCGTAAGTGAAATGCCTGTAAACTCATATGTACTAAATTTAAATCGATGTAAATGATATAAAATACTCATCCCATGCGTAGTTTGTGCTAGAAACTCGCTCCCAGCCACAGGATCCCAAAAGAGCGACACCCGTCACTCTTTATGTCACTAAACCAATACCAGTTATACTGTGACTGTGTAAGGGTATAAAACCGTACCCGCTGCAGGTATTGGGGCTTTCAGGTGGGTGTTCTTACCCAACGGCTCAGTTTACGGAATATGATCTATAATAGGGTTAGTATATCTTACTTTGGACCCGACGCCACCATGTTTGCCTTCTTTTGGCCTCGCTCACGTCCTTAGAAAAATAAACAATCTGGAGGGGGGGGGGGGAGGAGAGCCGACAAAGGAAGTGAGGATAATGACCCCCCCCCCCCCAACCTTAAAGAGAAGGTTGTTGGTGCTGCCCGTTGGAGAAGACCGCAGATCGACGGTGAACGCCGCTGCCGTTGCCGCTGGCGATGACGAACGGCGAAGGCGTCACGTAGGCGCTCGCGGGTGCCACTGGAGGCCGTCGCTGGCGCTGGCCGACGGTGAAGGCATTGAAGACGGGTGGTTGGTGAAGGCCAAGGAATACAGCGACTGGGGGAGGCCAAGAAGTACAGCGACAGCGTGAGGCCACTCATGTTTCTACGCAGTTTACTTGGATATTCTCAGTCAACGGAATCACGGCCTTCAAGACTCGATTATCTCCGAAATGCTGGTGCCCTTTACCGTGTCACTACCGATGTCGAGTCATCTATTGCGACGCAAGCGCTGACATTGCTGGCATCAGCGCTGTTGCTGTAGCACGATTGAAGCCAATCCTCAAGAGGAGCGTGATCAAACACATGGAGAATACTCATGACGGCAAATACATTTCACAAGGCCATGGAGATGACTACGACAGAGGCGGGTGGCGGGAGTTTGGCAACCTGACCATGGTTGCTGATGATTACCGCTAGTGGCGAGAGAATGTTGGCAGACACGGTTGGCAATGACTGCTAGTTGCCGTTGGTGGCAACGGTCGGTTGGCAGAGGCTGGTGGCAGAGAATACTGACGATGCCTGCACGACCTCCCACACTGAGGGTGCACCATTGTTTGATTTATCCAGTTCAGCCCATTGCCCAAGATGGATGCCGAGGTCGAAGCGGCACGCTGGAGCTGTTCCCTGGCCAGTGGACGCGATGGGCACCGTTGCTGATCGACCCCACGCACTCCCGCCTGATGCAGACGCCGTGTTCATCATTCGAGTCACAGAGTCGCAAGGGAGGGCTCAAGGAGGTTGACGCAGGGACGTGCGCTTCGACATTGGTGACGGTTATGCTATGTTCAGGGAGAAATGCATCGCAAGGTATATATCACTTGCAACAAGCCCAGAAGTAGCCAACATAAAACACACCAGCTCCCGGAAAACCCTTTCTGAAGAATAGCACGGAACGATACCTAAGAAAATACGTGAAGTTGACTCCCGAGAATTTCGTGTCGAGGCTCAATCATCGCTGGAAGCTTCTGATGCCTCGATATATGGCTTAGATGGGGGAGTTCCGCTTTGAGGTGCTTCTTTATGTGCAGCGTGCGATACCACCTGAACAATTACACCGCGCGGCTGCTCGGCGAGTTGCGCAAGCCAGACTACAACGAATGGCGTACAAAACAACCAATTTGGTGTCGTTCGGGACCATAGCTGCCCACCACCTCGGTGTGGAGCATGCGAGGTTCCTGATGATAATACAACCGCCTAGGTGATGGAGTTGGATCGTCAGCGATAATCTATCCGACAGGCGGCGAATGAAGCAGATGAAACCCTGAGAACATGCAGCACCATGATTCGATCGAACGAGCTCTAGATCCCAGTAGAAGTCGACATTTTTTCACTACGCCGAGCGATTGGCTTGCCAGACCACGACAATTTCTCCCAGGGTATCTTTCACGAGTTCACTCCAGCAGCTCCAACGAACGCAGACATGGAAGACACTGACCACGCCGTGGATGAGGTAACGAAAGATGGATGACTAAGACAGAATTCAATGCTAATAAAACTCAGCAATACATTCGACGTGTTATTCACAGTTGGCACCGATTTGCATCAGCTCATCAAAGATTTGGTTCCTAAGCTCCGTATTCATATAACCACAATGGCGAAATGCCCTAAAGCAACCGACATCTTCTTATTGAGTACAGGCGCGTATTGAGATTTCGAGAACTTGAGCCAGGTACAGCGGAAAGACAAGGTTGCATGCTTTTGGAGCCAACTCTTTAGCAATCCGAAGCATCACTCAATCGGATTAAGCTGGGGTAAATAAAGAGACAAGAAAATGAGACGCGCACCACACTGATGATTAGCGGACTGAAGTTCCGGGTAGGCGTGGATTTTGGCATTGCCCATAATGACGATCGATCGGTGAAGTGACCATGGGTTGTGCCTCACGAAAACTTCATGAAACTTCGCCCGAGTGAATGCCCCCTCTGTCCATTCCCAACCGAAGAATCCGTTCACGTCAAGCGCTGCCAGGACAGAAAGACGTTTTCCTCTTCGAAATGGCAGCTTGACGACTGCTTTTGTGTTTCGTTTTGACCAGCCGTAGCGACGATATGCATGACGACCATCCTTAGCGGTCTCATCGAGAAAAACTAGTTGCTCCGCGAATGAATAAAGAGGCAACAGCTTCTCTCTGTAGATCTGGATCTCGCCTGGAAGCGCCTCCCGAGCGGCCTTGGAGAGCACCTTGATACTCAGATTTAAGTCAAAGTTGAGAACACGACAAATCGTCGACGTTGAGACGTTGGGAAGGGTCTGAAAGCGCTTGCTGAAGTATTCACGCGGCTCCTCTATATAGAACGCGGGATGGCCTTGAACATAAGCTTTCATAGCCGCCATCACGTCAGGTGGCCACCTCATCATTGTCTGCCGGACGTAGCGTTCGTTCACAATTCCTTTTTCCAGGAGGAGCGCATACCAACGGCGAATCTTGCGATCCTTGGGCCCAAACAGCTCTGACACATGCACGATTGGGATGCTGTATACGTGCATGAGAGCTATGGCTCTTCAGCGAAAGTCCTCGGAGCTCGTCATCGTGTAGCTTATGTTGCGTGCCGGGCGTTTTTGATAAGTGCGTGCGTAGCTCTGCGCATCAGGCTATTCCTTTTTGCCGTCGAAAAGCGGCAAAAACGATCATTCCCAATAATTCTGGGCATTTTTGCTATTTTACACCTAGCCCTCCACACTATTTCAGATCGGAATTGTTACCATTTCGGAGAGCTCTCTAATTCGGGCCCCGAGTGAGTGGTTTTTGACGCCGATCGCGCGTGGTGTTTGACGGCTAGACTCATGGCTTTTGGTGCTTGAAGTTGCAGTGTTAAAAAACTGTTTACGGAGCCTCGTCGTGAGGTTCCAAACTGCTTTTGGTTTGGTCAACAAAACAAACACATCATCAAGCTCTCACTACGCTACTTTTTATATCGTTGACCAATTATGTATTATTGCAGTTTGCACCCTTTACTAGGATTTGACACACCGCAAAACCTTCGCACAGAGATTACAACATTCCCAACATATTTTATATCACAGGCATCTCAATAAGAAGATTATTAGGTAAAAGAGGCCGTGCAGCGGATGTCCGGCGTATCTGTGCACGCGATTGCCACAATTGAAAAAGCCACGAACCGAACAACAAGCATGAGCTCTCTGACTCTGACCAAGCTGTTCGACGTGAAGGGGAAGGTGGTGGTGATCACGGGCGGCGGCCGCGGCATCGGCAAGATGATGGCGGACGGCTTCGTGCAGAACGGCGCCACGGTCTACATCGCGTCGCGCAGTCTGGCGGCCTGCGAGGCCACGGCCAAGGAGCTCAACGCCAAGGGCCCGGGCAAGTGCATCCCGGTAAGCGTCCATACTGCTATTTGCCTGTGGTGGTGGAGATAGCGCCAGTATGGCATAGGAACTGACTGGGATGTACCGTGCTGCGTTGTGTATGTGGTGGCTTCTAGATGCAAGCGAATCTGCTGAGTGAAGCCGGTTGCAAGGCGCTGGCGGAAGCGATTGCCCAGAAGGAGTCGCGTATTGACGTGCTGATCAACAACTCGGGCGTTTCGTGGGGCGGCGACTTCGACCACCACCCGGAAGCCGGTACGTCTCATCATACTGCGTTGTTTCACCGCAAATGCTGGTTGACGCTCGCACGAATTGCTGATTGTTGTGTGCTTTTATTCGCACTTCTTCCAGCGTGGAACAAGGTGTTGACGGTCAACGTGACGTCGCCCTTCCACCTCACGCGCTTTCTGTTGCCGTTGCTGGACGCCGCCGCCACCTCATCGGACGCGGCGCGCGTCATCAACATCGGGTCGGTGGCTGGACTGATGCCTCAGCAGATCGACACCATCGCGTACGATACGTCCAAGGCTGCCATCCACCACATGACGCGCGTCCTGGCGGCCAAGCTGGCTCGCCGCCCGAACGGTGGCCATATCCTGGTGAATGCCATCGCGCCGGGTCTCGTGCCATCCAAGATGTCTAAGGGCATCTCGGTGGTCACTGGACTCGCGATGGAAGACCTGGCGACCGGCATCCCCATCGAACGCTACGGCAACGACTCGGACATGGCAGGCCTCGCCATCTTCCTGGCCTCCAAGGCCTCGGGCTGGATCACTGGCATGATCATCGCCTCGGACGGCGGCCAAGTCTACACCATGGAGACGGGCGTCGGCGCTGCCAAGCTGTAGGTATGTATGTGATTGTCCAC
>MBAC02011032.1:0-11352 GCA_001712635.2 Nothophytophthora sp. Chile5
CATGATCCATTCGTGCGGACTTGAAGGAAGCGGCCGTTGCGCGCCGATTCGATGACCACTTTGTCTTCTCCAACGCGTCGCAGAATCACCTCTTCATACGCGTCCTTGTTGTCGTGGAGGCAGCGCGCAACCTTGGAGCCGAACGGGTTCTGTAGGTTCTTGCTGGTGTACAGCGAGTGCAAAATAACTGGCTCATCGAGCGGGAGCTCCGACAGATCCATGGCTGCTGGGTAGCGAGCGCGAAATCGCAAAGGGGGTCACGACGCGGGAGAATTGAGCCTTGCTGGAGAAACGAGAAATGAGACGCACTGGCACTTTACACAGGGATTCGGTCGGTGCTCATTTAACAAACCTTCCCAACTGCCGCATACGGTGGAGGAGGGTTTGACAAACCGAGAGAACGTTTGTAGGCGCTTCTCAGACTAGCTGTAGCCGTTAGGGATCATATTTTCATAAAGAACAGCTGAGACCGCCGTGTTCCCTTCTCTCTCCAGGCACTGCAGAAGCCTGTCAAATTCCTCGTTCTATTCCAGCATGCTATTGATCATCTGCAAATCCTCACGCTGCCGCCGGTGAGTCAAACAGACGCTGGATGATCCTTCATCTTGTAGTGCGACGGCGTGTCACATGGGTGGCGAGCGGCCAGCACTCGGGCGAGTGCCGATTGACCTGACTGGCGAGTGACAATCGGCCGTGAGAGCCAGTGCGACCGCGTGGAGCCGCGCGACGGCGGCATGTAACGACGGAAGTGCCAGGAGAGGGTTCGAAGGGGCTGCGGCCACCAGAACACAGGTAAGTGGTTGAAGTTGGCACCAGGAGAGTGCGACGATGGGAGATCACGGGAGAGTAAGACGGCAGGAGAAGCGAGGCGGCGGAGACGAAGGCGAGACGACGTGCGGGGGCGCTAGGAGCCCTGTGTGCTTAGAGTGGAGAGGCGACGAGGACTGGACGGCGCGCGACCCCGAGTACCGTGGAGAATGAAACGGGAGGCTGTGGTGGCCCGAGAGGAGGACCTCGCGAGCGGCAGTGTGCATGGTTAGGCTCGAGAAATGACTTAGCGGTAGATAGGAGGTGCGGCGGTGGTCGGCTTAGGCTGCCGAGCCCTCAGTTGCAGTTTGGACTCGAACGAGATCGAACTAAGGCTAAAGAGAGAACGAGTAGCGCCCGGTTGGCGCACAAGAACACGGGTGGTAAGGTTCAGTACTGCGGTAGAGAAGCCGGCTGAGCGTGCCACAAGCACCGGAGCGTACGGTAAGTCGTGGGTCGAGCCAAGGATAGAGAGAGGAGCGCTGGTGTGTCTTAGTAGGCGGAGGATCAACGGAGAGATACCGCTGGGGCTCAGGGGGCTAGGCTTGTTTGTGGCCCCCTGGCTGTGCATCTGTGGTGGAGCACGTTTGTGTGTGTCGATGCCCGAGTGCGACGTGCATGTGAAGTGAGTGAACCTTGCGGCAGACAGCCACCAGCTGGTAGAGTCCGCCTCTGGTCGGTCGCCGATAATGTCTGCTCCTCTGCTATTGCTACATACCGGTTCGGAACCGGTTAGACACACTGTATTGCCTTCTTTATCGCCACCCACGGCACCGTGACGCGGCCAACGCTTACATGGTGGTCATACAGGGGCCTTCTGTACGAGAGATCGCAAGACGATCTTCGTCGGCTTGGCTCCAGAGGCACGAATCCTGCGAGAAAGATGAAATGGTTACTGACGGTATACACGGGTGGTCTGTATTACAGTCATGTCAACGGAATTGACGGCGAGGGAATCACGCGCGGTACGGCGTTCGGTGTCGGTGGCTAGGAAGAGCCCGTCACCGCAGCGGCCTCAGTCGGCGAAGCGGGCGAAGGCTTCGGATGCGGCGACGCTGGATACTGGGGACGAAGGCTCGACGCTCGTGGCGACGGCGGACATCCACGTGTCTGGAGGCACGGGAAACACGCCACGTAGCGCGGCGATCGGAGACGACGAAGCCGAGGTGAGCGAAGCGGCGCCAGCGATTGCGACTCCGTCGGGTCCGGCAGGATCGGAAGGTGGAAGAGACGGTGGTTCGGGAAGCTCGGAGCAGCCACCGCCGTCGCTTCCTGGGAGCGTATCGTCGCAGCAGCCACCGGATCATGCGGCGCACGCGGCCGTACCTATGATGATGGTTCCGCCGGCGTGGGTGTACCGCGACGCGCGTAAAGAGAAGCGACTCCGGATCGTCAAGTTCAAGGGGATGGATGGCACGCTACCCGTATCGACGTGGTTGAAGGCCGTGCAGAGCGAGGTGCGTCGGCAGGCGACGACACTGAAGACGGAGTGGTCGGAGCGCGAGCTGTTCTTCGAGCTCGCGAGCCACTTCGAGGACGAAGCGCTCCGTTGGTACGGGACAGTCGCCGGGACCATTGCGTTAGAGGACGAGACTGCCGAGCACCTGTCCATGCTTCTTCGCGGGAAGTACTCGGTGCAGCGTTCAGATCCGGAGGTCGTCGAGCGGCTCAACGCTCGACGCCAGATGCGCGGTGAACGACTGGTGGACTTCGCCCAGTCGCTGAGGGAGATCATCTCGGACCGCCTCATCGGAGAGGAATGGCTCGTCAGCGCCTTCATAGGCGGGATGGCGGATCAAGACAGCGCGACCCATGTTCGCGGCCACCAGCCCCAGTCCCTGGACACGGCCGTTCGTTGGGCTGTTCGACAGCTGGGCGAATACGGCGAAGGACACGCAGTAGGACTCGAGGCGGCGATGCAGCGGCGCGACGCGCGGGACGCCGCGGGAGGAGTAGTGTCCCAAGCCGCAAGCGTTGGTGTGCGGAAGGAACAGTCTTCGGTGGCCGGGAACTTGAACAATGTGGTGACTGGCTACGGTGGGATTCTGGGTGGAGGAGGAGGCCAACCTCCCCGCAACGATACGGAAGGCCGGCTGATCGGCGTTAAAACGGGAACTGCTGCCCAGTGGGATGCGACCGTGGCGCCCCCGGGGTACACCTGGGCGCAGTTGCTGCCAGTGGGCAGCCGACCAACGAAGGTGATGGGCGCGGCGACGCCACGTGCAGCCAACAGCCCTGCTCGTCAAGAAGCGCCTCGAAGCCCATCACCAAGAAGCCCAACAGCAGGCGCTGGTGGAATCCGGGGTGGCCGAGCGCTCAAGATGGAGCCTCGCCAGACCGAGAGGGGAGGCAGTTCGGCAGCGAGTGGGACGAGCGGTCCGTATGGACTGGACCAACCACTCGAGACGAAGGAGGAACGACTGTGTAACCATCGGCGGTACATGAATCAGCGTCGAGACCGGCGTGAACAACAAGCAGCCCCACTTGGACAGCGGCCTGGCGTGATCTGCTACTACTGCCACCGTGAGGGCCACTTTGCCCGGGACTGCGACCGCAAGCGAGCCGACTTGGCCGACGACGGTGGCACTGGGAGTTCGGGCAGTGGCAATGGTAGTGGAGCTCAAGGAGGATCGGGAAATGGAGCGCGAGCGTAAGGGCCCGGGCCTTACCGCTCGCAGGAACTGATCCGGGGGGCTCCAGGCCGCCACAAGCTCGGCCAGCACGGCCACAGCGAGGACGTGGGCGAGTGACGGGGCGAGGAGTAAGGAACTGGGGAAAGAACAGCCGTGTGAAACGGCTGGGACGCAGCGAAAGTTATTCAACCCAGCAAATGACGCAGAAGGCGACCGAGGCAAATGGTGGAGGCCACACAGCCCCAACAGCCATTTTGGGCGCAAAGAGGAAAGGCCGCGGCGGCACAGCGGAGTGTCAGGAAAGCAGTGAACGGCGAGTTCACTTCAAGATCGAAGGCGACGGCGGTTCAAGGGCTGGGGATGGCGCAACATCAGGAGTGCTGGCAGCTTCAGGCTCTGAGGATGACGGTGATTCGAAAGCTGGGGAGGGCGTCGTGGGGGCGGCGCTGTCTGCGTCAGCTTTTAGAGACGATCGCGCTGCAACGGGGGAACTAGCGGCGGCGTTCGTGACGGCGGCTACTAGGGTGGATCAGGAGACTTCGGCAGAGGCCGACTGCTCAGCCGGGGTTGAGGCGACAGGCGATGTGGACGACGAAGAGATGACGGCGGCAGCGACGGCGTCCCTGATCGAGGCGACAAGCCAGGAATTTGAGGGGGCGGTGTCTGACGCTGGGGATGGCGCATCTGCAGCGGCGGACCAACCCGTATCGGCGGTTGATACGGCCACATTCAAGCTTCGACGCGTTCGGCAAGTAGCTGACGGCCGCAAGCTCGCTGAGGCCTGTGGATCGGGGTCGGTGTCGTTTGGTCACGCTACAATGGCCGACAAAATGATGACGGCGGTAACAGCATGGCGCTCGACGGCGGAGGCGGTCAAGCCACCGAAGCGGATTGGGTCGACGCCGGTTGAAGTCATGGTGGCCATGGCACAAGAGATGCAAACTCGCGACGGCGAGGCGGCTAAGGTGCTGCAAGCGCGTGCAACTCCGGCCAGGTTTTCAGCTCAGCAGGAACTCGAGAAAGAACGTGCTGTGCGAGAACTACGGAAGGCGGAGAGGCGGCGGAAGCGCAGTCGACTCCGGAAAGAAAGAGTGGCACTATTACACGGGAAGACGACATATACCTCACATTCGGCGGCGGAGGCTAAGACGGTAGGACCGGTGCCTGCAGACCAAGGCTCGGGTGCACAGGAGCCGAAGCATGCAGCAATTCGAGTGGCGCCCATCCGCGAGGAAGATGTGGAGATGCCGGAGCCGACAAAGGCGTTCCTTGAAGCTGTTAAGTGGGGCAACAAGGCGGTCAGCGTTCTGAACGAGGTGAAGGTGCGGCAAGAAGTCCTGAAGGACGGGTTCGCGCGCCTAGCAGTGGCAGAAGCCGACCGGATGGAAAGTCTGGCGGCAGGCAACGTCGCTGGCGAGAACGACACGCGAGTGGACGTTGCTCAGCAGCTGGTGTCGGCGGCGGCCGGACTGGAAGCTATCGGGGCAAATGAGTGGACGGAGACCGAGGAAACGCCACTGTGGGTTTCCAGAACACGGCGGCGGTACGAGAAGCGAACGCGTAAGGCTCGCGCGCGAGAGCTGCGCCAGCAAAGAGTGTGGCTTACTAAGCAGCGTTTCCCGACAGAATAGGAGTATTACACGGATCGTGAGCGACGCCGGCGTGGCACGAACGAGCCGGTGGGGCTGACGAGCCGGCGGGCGAACGCCATCGGTCTCGCTTTGCCTCACGCAGTGAACTCGCTGCGGAAGCTCAAGAGTCGGCGGCGACATGCACACAAGGGCTATGTGTACCAGAGCGCCAACGTCTTCGAGGAACCGGACTTGTTGTGGGGCGATCGCGCTGAGCGGCCACGGCAAGTCGGGAAGCTGCGGGCGGTGCACGCTCCAGCGAAGGATTTACTGCCTACGGCGACGGTGGAAGTGCGCGGCGTAACGAAGCCGATCAAGCTGGACACCGGAGCGCAGTTCAGTGTGGCTGGCGAGGCATGGAAGCAGTACGGCGAGCGGTTAGACGTGCCTCCTCCGGTGGACTACATGGAAGGATTCAGTGGCGTGGCTGTGCGGGTGTTGGGCGTGTGGCGCTTTAAGTTTCGAACACAGTACCAACAGTCCATGACCGTGGACGCTCTGCTCGTTGACAGCGACACGCAGGATTTCTTGCTGGGTGAGGATTGGATGTTCGATCGTGGAGTAAAGATCGACTTCGTTACTGGGGAAATGAAGTGGTACGCCAGTGATGTGAAGGTGATCGTGCCGTTCAGTGGTGTGGGCACGACGGAGGAACGAGAAGCTCGAGCTGCCAAGGTGCGACTGGTGCGTGTGGCCAAGATCCAGACACAGACGTGTCGCAACGTAGAACTGGCGGTGGCAGCGCCGGACGGCACGACGGGCATGTTCACGCCAGCGGAAAGGAAAGGCAGGCGGGACGAACACATCCTGCTGGCGCCAACACTAACGACGGTTAGGAGCGGCAAAGTGGTGGTCCCCGTGTTGAATCTCGTGGGACGCACCACGAAGTTGCCGACGCGGGAGGCACTTGGCACCTGGACTCCAACGAGCGACGACATGACGGTAATGGAGTTGTCCGGCGAACTGGATCGAGACAGGGTTCAACGCTGGGTGGACGACCTGCAGACAAGCACGAAGCCGCTGAGCAACGAAGACGAGCTGGTTATTGGAGATATGGAGGCCGAAGACCGTGAACTATTACTGCGGTTACTTCGCAACTATCCGGCTCTCCTGGAGCCGCGGGCTGGCTGTCCGCCCATGACGACCACGGCAGTGAAGCACACGATCAACACGAAAAACGAGGCGCCTGTGAAGATCAGAGCACGGAGGCATTCCAGGGCGGAGCAGGAGACGATCGACGCTCATGTGGACAAGATGCTCGAGGACGGAGTCGTGGAAGAGGGCAATGGAGCCTGGGGCTTCCCAGTCGTCTTAGTGAAAAAGAAGGACGGCACGGTGCGCTTCTGCATCGACTATCGGCAGCTCAATGCGCTCACCAAGAAGGACATCTACCCGCTCCCACGGATAGACGAGACGCTGGAGGCCATGCACGGGGCTCGGCGGTTCACCAGTCTAGACCTACACGCCGGCTATTGGCAGGTGCCAGTGGCTGAGGGCGACCGCGACAAGACAGGGTTTGTCACTAGGCGGGGGTTGTTCCGTTTCATTCGCATGCCGTTTGGGCTCGCCAACGCTCCGGGGACCTTCCAGCGGATGATGGACGCCGTCCTTCGAGGTCTGTCGTGGCAGAGCTGCCTCGTATACCTGGACGACGTCATCATCTTCTCCAAGGGCAGCGTCTCGAGGCACATCGTGGAGCTGGCCGGCGTGATGGAAAGGCTATCGAAGGCGGGGCTGTCGTTGAAGGCGGCCAAGTGCAGTTTCGCTGCAAAACGACTCGAGTATTTGGGCCATGAGCTGGACGCCGAAGGCATTCGGCCGATGGACAGCCTGGTGAAGAGCGTCAAGAAGTTCCCCACGCCAACAGGCCCAGTCGAGGTCAAGCGGTTCGTGCATCTAGCGGGGTTCTACCGGCGCTTTATCCCTCAGTTCGGGACGAAGGCGGCCCCGTTGACGAAGCTACTAAGGAAAAGTTCGGCGTGGGTGTGGGCTGAAGATCAGCAGACGGCCTTCGAGGCATTGAAGAAGGAGCTGACGGAGCGACCTCTCCTTATCTACCCAGACTTTTCGAAGCAGTTTAAGTTGGTAACTGATGCGTCGAAAGTGGGGCTAGGAGCTGCGCTGATGCAAGACCAAGGCAACGGAGATCAGCCAGTGGCGTACGCGAGCAAGGTCAACTCGCCAACCGTGGCCAGGTACGGCATCACGGACCTGGAGTGCGCAGCTGTTGTCTGGGCGATCAGACTGTTCCGGCCTTACCTGTATGGCCGGCGATTCGAGTTGGTGACGGACCATTCGGCGTTAACCTGGCTCATGAAGACCAAAGATCTGAACGGGCGGCTTCATCGCTGGTCATTGCAGCTGCAGGAGTTCGATTTCACAATCACGTACCGGGCTGGTTCGACCAACGTGGTGGCCGACGCGCTTTCGAGAGCACCCGTTCGTGCAGTGACTGGTGGGCGGCATGCGGTTAGTCAGCAGACTATACACGACCGGATCGGCAGCGGCCAGCTGACTGACGACGAGATTCGAGAGCAACAGAAGGGGGACGCCGTGGTACAGAAACTAAAGGAGGCCAAGACGTATGGGGGGCGATCGATCGAAGAAGTTGACGGGATAGTCTACATCCGCGGAGCTGACGGAGCGCGGCGTGTGGTACTGCCGGCGTCTCTGTGGCCTAAGATCTTCCGAGAAGCGCACGACTCGATCTACTCGTGCCATTTGCGTGTACCGCAGACGTACGCTCACATTGGTACGACGTTTTGGTGGCCTGGAATGCGGGCTAACGTGCGGCAGTGGGTCCACGGGTGCCGTGACTGTGGCACTCGCAAGACGAAGCCGAAGGCTGTGATCCCGCCACTACGGAGTCAAAGAATTGGAGCTGTGGGCGATCGCTGGGCGTTGGATGTAGCGGGACCGCTGCCGTCTACAGCGAGTGGCAACCGCTACGTGATCGCCGCGGTCGACTATGCGAGTCGCTACGCAGTGGCAGCGGCTGTGGCGACCCACACGGCCAAGGACGTGGCGCGGTTCATTGCTGAAAAGCTTGTCTTCGTGTTTGGACCGGCGCGCGAGATTGTTATGGACGGTGCACCCGAGTTGAATGGGCTAGTGATCTCTGAGCTGACGGCGTTACTGCAAGCGCAGCAGGTGACGCCGGTGCCGTATCGACCGGCTCTACTCGGTCTGGTGGAGCGGTTTCACCGCACATGGAAGGACATGGTCGCGATGTACGTCGCCGAGGGCCAGAATGATTGGGACAGGTGGCTACCGTGCGCGCTGTACGCCTACAATGGCGCGCGGCACACCACCACCGGCTATTCGCCGAATGAGCTCATGATGGGCAGGAGATTACGAGCGCCGAATGAACTGCTGAGGGCGAGCGGCGTCACACAAACGGGGCCGTGGGCAGAGTATCATCGGCAGCTAGTGACGCATATGGCGACGGTAACACGGCTGGCGCGTCAATCGACCGAGCGTGAGCAGAATCGACAGGCGAGATTCTACAACAAGAGGGTCAGGAAGACGGTCAGGTTCAAGGTCGGAGACTTGGTTTGGGTGTTGAAGCCGCCGAGAGGCCAGGGCATCACGAAGCTAGCACACCAGTGGGTTGGTCCAGCGAAAATCGAGGAGAATGCGGGGTTCGACAACTGGAAGGTGAAGCGCCAAGACACGGAGGAGTTCATGGTGGTGCACTGCAGTTTTATGGTCTCGTACCACTTACCTACAGGATTACTAGAGGCAGCAGCCCAGCAAACGTTGGTGGAAATGGCTGAGGAGAGCGGCGGAGACCTCCCAGACGTGGGGGGGCGGTACGAGTCAGTGGCGACCAGGAAGAGACGGTCGTAGTGCCGGTGGGTGAACGAGCGAACGCTGAGAGAGTTTCTACTGGTGGAGCAACGACGGAAGCAACGGCTGACGAGCAGCACGTCGGAGGAGCCGGAGGCCACGATGTGGTGGCATCGCATGACACTACGATAGAACATGGCCGACCACAAGGCAACGGTGAGACTGGAATAGCTGTAACTTGTGAAGGATCGGAACCCGGAACTCCAGGAATATCAACGTGGGGCGATGGACAAGAGGCAAGCGTGCCGGGTGCTGCAGTACCGCTTGATCAGCGATTGGAGGGTGTATTATTAGCGGTCGGACCAGATGGGAAGGACGGCGAGGCAACCGTGGCGTTGGGTCAGGACGCGGTCGATCTAGGCACGTTGGAAGGTGATGCACGGCGACAGGAGATGAAGGACAAGGCGACAGGACGCAAGCGCAAGGCGACGGAGCCCGGAATTGTCAGAATTCAAGATGCCGAGCCCGAGACCAGGCAGCGGCGACGCGTGGACGAGAGTGAGGCCCGAGCGGCACGGGCGGAGCGGCGCGAGACTCGACGCGACGATTCGCCGGGCGCAGATGATAGCGGCGATGTAGCAGTTGCTCATCGGCGGCTACAGATGGGTGTACAGCCCGACGCAGCATCAAAAGACAGCGCCCCAGCCGACCGTCACGCTGAAGCAGCTCGCCTGGGGCCGCATGGTGATGAAGTGGCGCCGACAGGTCGCGGAAGACGAGCGAGACGACGCGCAGCAGCGGCGGAGGCCAACGCGCGCGTCCACGCTGCAGGAGCAGGCGATAGAGCGTTTCGTTCTGGAGTGGCTGGCGTCATTCGTGGACGAGGACGACCCAGACGGCAGGTGCCGCTCCCCAGCTTGCTGCACACAGCGACGCATGGCTGGATTGTTGAGCGTGGGCGGCGCAAGATCCGGAATCGGGCGGGGCGTTACGAGCTGCAGTACGAAGTCGAGTACCGCACGACACCGGAGGGACCTACATAGACACGATGGCTCTCGGTTAGGGAGTTTGGAGACCTGTTCGATGCCGACAAGATCGAGGACGATCTTACCGGGGATGGCGTGTAGTGCGACGGCGTGTCACATGGGTGGCGAGCGGCCAGCACTCGGGCGAGTGCCGATTGACCTGACTGGCGAGTGACAATCGGCCGTGAGAGCCAGTGCGACCGCGTGGAGCCGCGCGACGGCGGCATGTAACGACGGAAGTGCCAGGAGAGGGTTCGAAGGGGCTGCGGCCACCAGAACACAGGTAAGTGGTTGAAGTTGGCACCAGGAGAGTGCGACGATGGGAGATCACGGGAGAGTAAGACGGCAGGAGAAGCGAGGCGGCGGAGACGAAGGCGAGACGACGTGCGGGGGCGCTAGGAGCCCTGTGTGCTTAGAGTGGAGAGGCGACGAGGACTGGACGGCGCGCGACCCCGAGTACCGTGGAGAATGAAACGGGAGGCTGTGGTGGCCCGAGAGGAGGACCTCGCGAGCGGCAGTGTGCATGGTTAGGCTCGAGAAATGACTTAGCGGTAGATAGGAGGTGCGGCGGTGGTCGGCTTAGGCTGCCGAGCCCTCAGTTGCAGTTTGGACTCGAACGAGATCGAACTAAGGCTAAAGAGAGAACGAGTAGCGCCCGGTTGGCGCACAAGAACACGGGTGGTAAGGTTCAGTACTGCGGTAGAGAAGCCGGCTGAGCGTGCCACAAGCACCGGAGCGTACGGTAAGTCGTGGGTCGAGCCAAGGATAGAGAGAGGAGCGCTGGTGTGTCTTAGTAGGCGGAGGATCAACGGAGAGATACCGCTGGGGCTCAGGGGGCTAGGCTTGTTTGTGGCCCCCTGGCTGTGCATCTGTGGTGGAGCACGTTTGTGTGTGTCGATGCCCGAGTGCGACGTGCATGTGAAGTGAGTGAACCTTGCGGCAGACAGCCACCAGCTGGTAGAGTCCGCCTCTGGTCGGTCGCCGATAATGTCTGCTCCTCTGCTATTGCTACATACCGGTTCGGAACCGGTTAGACACACTGTATTGCCTTCTTTATCGCCACCCACGGCACCGTGACGCGGCCAACGCTTACAATCTCATCCTGCCTTCCCCCGTGTGCCTGGTAAACTCGCGATGCTCACTCCATACCAGTTACAAGGTACACGAAGTCAGCTCAGCGGTCAATAGTTTAGTTTCGAGGGACCAGCAAACTCCAGCCAAGATGACGACAACTTCTGCTGCACGTCACGACACCTCGGACGCCATTCTATGCCAAGTTCATGTTCGTACACATGCAGCGAGTTCCAAGCCAGATGGATCTATTTTAATGGAAGGAAGCTTGCTTGCCGTTTTTTAAACCACACACAATTCGATCGCACTTCTGGCTCGCTCATCTGGGGCGATCAAACCAAAAGGATCTCAAAACGTTTCTGGAGAATTCGTGGGTTACATTGGCATTAACTCGTT
>MBAC02011037.1:0-12790 GCA_001712635.2 Nothophytophthora sp. Chile5
GCTGGCCGCCTGCTGCGCGCTGGCGCTCGGCTCGTCCTACACGTACCCGGAGTGCGCGGAGAACGGCACGGGCTGCTGCGACTTCGGCTCGGGCTCCATGAAGAACCGCGGCTACGTGATCGTGCAGGTCTCGGGCGACGACATGGTGGTCACGTGCTCCAACAGCGTCTTGCGCTGCTCCTGGGAGAACCCGAGCGTCACGGCCAGCTACGAGGCCGCCTCCAACGTCACCTGCCCCGGTATGTCCCCTCTCCGCTCTCTCCTTGCCAAACTGCCGTCTAAATGCTAACCGTTCGGCCTGTGCCTGTTGTTCTTGACAGATTTCACTGAGCTCATGGAGTCGCGGTCGGAGTTCACGTACTTGGCCGGCGTCCCGGCGACCACGACGGCCGCGGATGACGAGTCGGGTGCTGGGACCGTGACGGCTGCCAGTGTCTAAGCGTCTTAACGGAGTGGCGTTGATCCTGCATGCTCTTCCAACTCCATGTGCCTGTTCCTTTCAAGAGCGCGTCGCGCCTCCTACCCCCCGTGTCCTGTCAAGTTTCGAGTCCTGCTAACGTTAGAGAGCGTCTAAATCTCAACCCCAACGACATCCACCAGATTTAGCCATTGACTTTCACATTCTTCTCAAAACTATGTTCATTATGTTCAACGCGACCTCCTTAGGAGACACTAAGGCAGTTAAATAGCAGACATGCCTACCTCGAGAGCTTCCCCTTGGCTCTCGAAGGCGGCAGACGGCGGACTCCGTTGCGGAGTGCTCATACCCATTGGTAGACTCGGTCGGCCGACTGCGGCGACTCCAGGTCGGCCAGCGTCAGGTGCTCCGACGACTCGGGGATGCTCGGGATGGGCTCCGTGAAGTCGCCGCTCATGGACGAGCGCCACGTCGACGACAGGCGACTGCCGTGCAGCGCGTCTTGGTCCACGAGCTTCGTCTTCTGCCTGGCCGAGCCGGTGGACGAAGAAGTCGCCAGCGCCGAGGCCGAGAGCCCCGGGCCGACAGACGCCGAAGCCCACGAGGTCGTGGGCTTGGGTACGTTCCCGTGGGAAGCGTTGGGTCGGGACCGAGCGTTGCCGTTGCTGTTGCTTCGACGGTCGCTGGAGTGGCTGCTGGCCACTCGAATCGGTCGAGAAGGAGGCGGCAGCGGCGGAGGTGCTCGGTGCGTTTTGGAGCTTTCTCGGACTGGCACAGGTGGCGGACTGGCTCGAGGTCCACTGCTGCCTGAGCCAGAGCTGGTGGTGCTTCTGGAACTACCACTGCTGCTGCTACTGCCGCTGTTGTTGTCCTCGGAAGCAGTTGGCTCGCGCTTCTGCTCGGTACTGACGCGGTTGCTGTTGCTGAGGTTGGTACTGCTGGGTTTACTGGTGGCGAGGAACGAGCCGTTCGTGCCGTCGAAGAGGGAGGCGCGCAACTCGTTGCTCATGTCTTGAGCCGGGTCGTACGAGGCCTTCCGGTCCGCTTTGTACAGCAGTGAGCGTCGCAAACTCCCGCTCTTGCGTCCGCCGGGGCCCTGGCTCTTGCTCAGACTGCTACTGGATGCATCAGACCGAGCACCTCGACTCGAACCCAAGCCCACGCTGGCACTCAAGTCTGTTGGCGGACTCTTCTTGCCTCCTCCCAACACGCGGCGCAGTCCGATGACGCTCTTGGCCAGCGGCTTCGTGTCGTCCTCGCTCGAGTCGTAGCCGTCGTCGACGCGCGTCCGACCAGCGGCGCGTGTCCTGTTCTCCTGGGGCTTCTGCTTGACATCCTGCAGTGGATTAGGCGGCAACTCGCCTGCAGCTTCAGCCGTGGCGTACAAGATGGAGTCGCGCTGCTTGCTGTAGCTGCGGGTGAAGCGCGTGAGGTAGTGCAGTGTGCCGCCCAAGCCTGAGGCGAGCGACGACATCTTGGAGACCCTTGTGCGGTCCAGCAGCCGTTCATTGCGCTCAAAGCACAGGCCACAGAGCCGCCAGTTCTGGAACGTGGTGGTAGTGAGGCACGAGGAACACACAAACAGGCCGCAGACTGTGCACAAGTGGTTCTTCTTGCGGGCGAAGAAGCCTAATGCGCGCTGACAGGTCTGGCATTTGCGTTCTCGACTCGACCGCGACGGCAGCAGCCCGAACTTGGACGCCGACGTCCCCGTGGAAGCGGCTACGGCGAGTTCCCCGCCGTTGGCCGTGGAGAAACTCTCGATGAGTTGGCGATATCGGATGGCCAGACTGAAGGCGTCGTGCAGACTGGAGAAGGCGCCGTAGAACGGCTCGGCGCACTTGGTGAGCTCCACGTCCAGCCAGAGCTGCATCTTGAGGATGCCGCGGTGACTGGTCTCGGCCAACACGAGCAACAGCGCGTGGATAGCGCCCCGATGGACCTGCAGATGCGCGTGGTGGCTGTTGGCGCTGCGCATCTCAAACTCGCGCTCGGGCGCGTCCACGGTGCGCAGCACTTTGAACACGAACTTGGCGCCGGACGTCGGATGCACTCCCTTGCCTGCCGTCTCCAGCAGCAGGAACTCCTCGGCATGACGGTCGTCCATGAGCGACCGGTACTTGACGTGTTTGAGTCCCACGTAGTTGTACGGCGTCTCCTTCGTACGCGGCACTAGCGAGGCCAGTACTCGCGCGTCCAATAGCAAATCGGGTCCGAATAGTGCGCTCTCCACGCGTCGGTAGCTGCTCGTGTCGTCGGCGTGGAGCGCCCGCGTGGCGTCCTCCAACGTCCCCATGACGGCCTGGCAGTTCGTAGCTGTAGAGCGACGGCGCCCGCCGCAGTCGCGCGTGTGCACGAAGGCGTCCACGTTAATGGGCGGTCGCGCCGTGGACCGCTCCCAGCGGGAAGACACGGACGGCGACGCCGTGCGGCTAAAGTAGTTGTGCTGCAGTATGTGCGCCACCTGCGTCTCGTTGGCCTGTAGCAGCGCCTGCGTGCTCGCCTCGGCGGCCGTGGGGAGCCGCATGGCGCGTGCTGAAGGCGGATGGAGGCCGCTTTACGACGAAGAAACGCGGCCGAAACCTGAAGGGAAGAGCGATCGCTTCCTGTTGATAACTCGGGCGTCCGGCGGGTGGCAAGCAGCGACGCAAGCGCAAATGAAAGACAGGGACGACGGCGAGCGCTGCGTGCCGTTGTGGGGCGGACGATCGAGTGCCAGCTGCAGCAAACGAGGCGACAAGGCGGAATGAGGGCGGAGCTGCTGGGCTTTGCGCATGTGCTGCATGCCCATCGACCCAGCTGCTGGCAGGAATGGACTGGCACGGCTTGGACAAAGGTTGGTGGTTTCTAGGATCTGAGAACGGATATTTGGTAGAACCTGTGAAAGCAAGTATTTATTCACTCTGTGTGGAAGGATACGGCCAGCTGAAGGCTGTGTCAGCTGGATTTGGGTTTGCGAATACTGTGGAATTGGATTTGTAGAAGAAATTGCGCATGAATGCGATCTGACAGGCTGTAGAAGTTGGAAACGTCAGAGGTACGGTGGCCACGAGCACACGACTATCCGGGCGACAGAACAACAAGCGACCACAACAGCACACCCCAATCCCCACGCCCCAAAACTTCGGAAACTTCGAAAATAAAAAAGACCTGCGATATCATCACTTGCCAAATCCGGGGGAGCTTCTCAGTTTACATAGAGCACTAATTCATATACCCGATTATGTCAAAGCTCAAAACGCCTGATCTCGAAAGCTTCAACACTTGACCAAACGGCGAAGAGGTCCGTATCCCAAACAGTGGACCGTATCATATCGAGCGGGCACTCTGGACGACATCCAAGGTCGCGTCGCGTGGTCGAGTCCACAGTCTCCTCCCGCCGCTCCATTGTCGAAGCACGGGGTAATCGCCGCCCCGAGGCGCGTTAGAAGCGTGTGGGGACGTCAAGGCGGGGGTTGTAGCGACACGCAACAGCCACCCGTCGGCCAGGCGAGTTGAGTCGGCAGTTGTCGACGCCTCCTCCCTTTATGACGCAGGCGGCTGCCTGGATATCGCCAGGTGGTCAAGTTAATGTCAGGCATGTCACTCCCTTGGGCTCTGGCATGCGCCTGCTGATGAGACTCTCGGTTTATTATGGGCCGCTCTAGTAGAAATACTGAACAGTGGTCGTTCGAGGAAGCCACGCACGGGGATGTTGCACTCGGAAAGGAGCGCTCCAAAGCAGCCCCAGCACCGTATCAACCTGTTGGTCTTATCCCCCGTGAAGTGCGAGGCGATGGCTGGGCGTTGCTTGGATTCCACGCCCTATATCCCGATCGCGTCAACGCCGCATCTGGAAGTTGGCGGAGCGGCTGGCCTGGCGGACAGGTGTGAAGGGCGTCACGTGCGGCGGCCTATCCCTTACCGTTTTCTAGCAGCCGCACGTTGCATTCCCGCAGTCCACAGTCCGTGGCGCGGGCCAGGCCACATGGCGCGGACGCTCTCGGACGAAGATGCCCCGAGACTTGTCGACGCGACCGCTGTTTCCGACGCACAGAGGATGCGCAGCGCCTTTGGCACCGGGCAAAGCCTTCGGTGCGCAGCATCGGCAGTGGGATATATCCACCCGTGGGATTTATCCATCAGGAAAGCTCCACCTTGTTTTGGCACTTGCATAAACCGGAAAGCTGCAAATATACCGGTACCGAACCGGTAACGCTTCGGAGTTAGTTAACTAGTGTGCTTTAACGCGTGCTTGCAGTTAACATGAAAGACGTGGAGTGGACTTCAACTTGAAGTCTTCAATGCAATCGTCTAGCCTTCCTACTCGGCCGACCGGTCCGTCGGCAGCTCGTCTGGCTGCTTGCGCAGCATCTGCAGACTCATGGTGTGCAGTCGACGGGCGTCGTATCGCTCGGCAAAGTCTTCACACGCTCGCAGAGAGTCCACGTCCAGCTGCGGCAGCAGGTTCACGAGCTGCAGCTCGCAGCGACTGGCCAATACCGTGAGGCCCAGCAGACTGGCGCCCACGTACAGGTCCATCATCTCGCTGGGCTCAAGGCGCGCGCTCAGCAGCTCGAAGCAGCCTGTGTAGATCCAGAGCAGGAGCCCCTTGAACGCCTCCAGCGACACGCCGTCGCGATGCATGTAGTGCAGCGGAACCTCGTGGACCGAGGTGTCTGAGCCATTGTCAACGAAGGCGGAAGAGGCGACGGCCTCTTGACCTTCACTGAAGCCGCCCATAAACATGGTGCGGAAGTACTCCACCTGCGAAAGCACTGCCTTATGCGCTGGCAGCCGCTCAAACGTATCGCCTTCGGGCCCTTCGGGTGCGTTATCCGCATCAACAGGCCAGAGGAACACCACGTCCGCGTCTTCGGGAGACAGCACCATGGTCTTCATGTCGTCGCCGAACTGCTGTGCGTCTGAACTGGCCGGCGCCATCCCAGCCAGCGTTTGCCCCGCCTGGCGTAGTGGTGGAGCCATCAGTCGCTCTCTGCGCCAGGTATCCAGGCACTGGAGGAAGAGGGTGTCGCAGCAGACTCGCTCTGCGAACTGCCCCAGAGTCTTGCGCTTGTGGCTCGCCACCTCCAGTCGATTGGTGTACAAGAACACCAAGAAGGCACGGAAGACCTGCGCATCCACGTCCTGGAACTCATCCACAGCCACCACTCTCCGCTGCTCGTCTGCCTCAGGCTTCTGAACATCTTGGGCGGCATTCTCCAACACGCGTAGCAATCCCTTGAGGTAGCTACTACGCGCACACACAACCACGCGATGGGCTTTGATGCGCTCCTGCCGTTTGCCGCCTACGACGAACTCGAGGTCGGCAAAGTCGCCATTTGACAGCACGCGATCGTACCGAAGCGAGTAATGCGCGCCTCGAGGCCGCACGGCCACTGCGCAGTGGTTGGCGCCGGCACTAACTGCCACCGCCACGTTGTCCTTGAGTCCGAAGACGCGCTGCGGGTTCACCGAGTGCTGGTACTTGCCGTTGCCCAGGATACCAAAGGCGTTCCAGCCCCAGGACATCACGGATCCGTCACGCGTAAGTGCGAATGTCGAGTGGGAGCTACAGCACACGCGCGTCACTCGGACATGCGGATCGTCGGCCAGCGCCTGCTGCACCCGCGGGAAGAAGTAGTGCGCGTTCTGCTGCAGGTCGTAGAAGGTCTCGCCGGCGCCGTGTTGGCCGTACTCGCTGTGGCCCCAGGAGTACACCTTCCCGTCGTCCGTGACCGCCACGCTGTGGTGGCTTCCGGCCGCAATTGACACGGCAGGACGCGCCAGTTTAACCTCCTTGGGCAGCCACGAGATACTGGTGCCGGAGCCCAATTGGCCCAACACGCCGAGGCCCCAGGAGAAACACACACCGGAGCGAGACGTGGGCTCCTCGTCCGAGACCGGAGACTCCGACTCGATCAATCTGGAGCAAGCCAGTGAGTGCTGCTGACCGCAGGCGATCTGCTCGATCACGTAGCCGCTGAGTGCTTTGATGCGTCGGAAATCCGCCGAATTGCGACGCGAGCCCAGCCCCAACTGGCCGTTGTCGTTGTATCCGCAACTGAACACGGCGCCGTCGTTCGTCGTGGCCAGGGAATGCGCGAATCCCGCGGCAATGTTGGTCACCACGAGCCTCGCCAGCAAGCCGCCACATAGTCGAGGGGTCATACACGGCGCGCGAATGGTCTGCACCTTGACGTTCTCGTCGTCCAGCTCCCCGGCGTCTTCGTAGACCTGCATGGAGTCGCGCATCAGTCGCGCCATGATGTTGTCGTTCATGTGATTGCGCAGATCGGTGCGCGTCCGTGCACGCTGCGCGCGTCGCACTTCCACGTTGTCCATGCCGGCCAGCGACACTGTGGCGCGGTTCGAGGCGTCGTCAAAGTTGCCCTCCGTCAGCGCGTCCTGCAGCACTTGGCTGACGGGCAACAGCCCCCACATGAACACGTCGCCCGAGATGGTGAGCGCCACCGAATGCGACTCGCCGCACGAGATCTTGGTCACCAGCTGGTCGGCCAGCGCGCCGCCCACGCGGCGAGGGAGCGGCACCTCGCTGGTCACGCCGGCCACGTCGCCCAGCCCCAGCTGGCCTTCCTTGCCGCGGCCCCAGGCGAAGACCTGGCCGAACTCGTTGAGCGCCAGACTGTGCCGCTCGCCCGCCGAGAAGTCCACGATCACCTCGCCCCGCAACGCCTCCACCTGGCGCTGCGTATCGAGACGATGGCAATGCACAAGACGGCAGTGAGCAGGAGGTTGGCAGAGAGCTACAGTAGCAAGGCGCCGCGTTCGTTGCTCGTACCAACTCGAAGACCTCCTTGTCCGCGACGTCCAGCCCCAGCTGCTGCGCGTTGTTGTGGCCCCAGACGTACAGCGCCATGTTGGCAGGCAGCTCGAGGAGAATGGAGGAGTGGAGCTCTTCGGAGAAGGACGAGCTTCTGATGGGTTGTGGATTGACACACGTGGAGGTAAACTACATAAATTCGGGCGACGAGGCCACCTCGACGGGTCAGTTGTGAAGAGCGAGACGCGTAAAATACATGCTGACGGATTCTATCGTCCGTGAATGAAGGTCTCGAAGTGGCAGTTGCATCGGGAGAGGAATTCGTACTTGACAAAACATGATATATTAGAGACCAATATCCTTTAAGACTGTATGTATTTGTTTTCCAGTCTCACTTCACATTGCAGGTTACAAAACCTGGGTAACTTGATAACGAAGTTTTGTTGAGTATATTCCGAACGCGCACTTCAAGGGCCACCTTGAAGTGCTTCTAGCGAAAGCGCGACAAAGAAGAAGGCGGATGCGGATCTGCTCTCTCTCTCTCTCTCTCTCTCTCTCTCTCTCTCTCTCTCTCTCTCTCTCTCTCTCTCTGCGTGTATGTTACAACTGCTGCAGTCCGTCCGGCGGACATGAAGACTGAAGCTGGTCATTCTCTAGTTCGTTGGCGTTTCGTGTGTAGCGAAACGGTTGCTACCTGGCTGCGTGAAGAATGAGGAACGTGGAGCTGCTCGTCGCAGTCACTCCTGGACCACCCGCCACGATCAACAAGGTCCGAATGCTGCAGTATCAGCACTGCTGATACCAGTAGCACACGAAGATACCTCGGTCCGTACTCTTGGCCGTCCCCATCGTTCGCCTGTCGAAGCTTGGCCCTGTCTAGAAGAGACCTGTATCGGACACCGCATCGTGCGTTAGGCTGAGAGAGAACACTGTGATGGCATCTGCGCCTATATCTCTGGTTGCCTGCAAGAGAGTGACGCAACTCTCAACACGCCCAACACAGATTTCATCTACCCGCGGCAACCTCTGGTCATCTGCGGAGGCGGCAGACACCAACACCTGCTCAAAGCCTGTGATCGCTCGAGCAGCAAGTAGCCCATATGCGCCACTAGTGCTTGATCTTCCGGACGCTGCACTACACCCACCACCTCATGGAATGAGCCTCATCCTCTGGTTTCTCTTCTAGCACATTGCAATTCCCCTCCAAGTGCACACACCCGGCCGTTCTCCCTCCGTCTTAGCCGCTGGCAAGATGTTCGTGCCGCTTCACCTCGCGTCTTGGCTCAGTGGAACGCTGAACGTCGTCTTCGTGGCCACCCTCTCAGTCTTGGGCGGGTTGCTCATCGCATGGAAACTCGTCACCTCCCGCAGCCGCTGCTTCAACGCTGAGAAGCGAGAACTGCATCGCCCGGCGTCGACGCTGCCCCTTCTGGGGAACACTCTCGACCTCCTGTGGTTTCAGAAACACCGTCTTCACGATTGGATCACGGAGCAAAGCGAGGCGAGTGGAGGCGGGCCCTGGCTGTTGAGTATGGCGGGCCAGATCCCCAGAGTGGTGGTGACGTCTCCCGAGGCCTACGAAGACGTCTTCAAGACGCAGTTCGATGTGTTCGTCCGCGGCCCGGGTGAAATGGCGCAGGATATCCTGGGCGGAGGCATCTTCAATGCAGACGGCGAGAAGTGGCAACGCCAGCGACGCGCCACCAGCCACCTCTTCTCCATGCAGATGCTGAAAGACTGCATGCACGCTGTGGTCTGCGAGAAGTCCGTAAAGCTGCGCGACGTACTGGCCGGTTGCGCCAGTCAAGGCACCACTGTGAGTATGAAGGCGCTGCTGTCCAAGTTCACATGCGACGTGTTCACGAAGATCGGCTTCGGTGTGGAGCTCAACGGTCTGGATGAACCTGTGGATGTGGAGAAGCCACACCCTCTGGACATTGCTTTGGAGGTGATTCAGGTCCGACTGCAAAGTCCCGGGTGGCTCTGGAAACTTCGTCGCTTCTTCAACGTCGGTACGGAGCGGCAATTGCGGGAAAGTATGCACGAAGTGCACGCCACAGTGCAGGAGATCATGGCCAAGTCATTAGCTGACAAACAACGAGCCACAGAGCAAGATTCCACGCCAACTCCCGCCCAGAGAGACCTCATGACTCTGATGCTGCAGTCCAATGAGATCACCGACGCCCGAGAGATCCGAGACGCCGCCGCGAACTTCTATGCGGCTGGGAAAGACACCACGTCCTTCAGTCTGTCGTGGTTCATCGTAATGGTGAACCGCCATCCTCGTGTGCTCTGCAAGATCCGCGAGGAGCTACGTGCCGTGGTCCCGCAGCTGTTCACTCACGAGTTGAGCACTCCGACGCTTGAGCATCTCCAGAGCTTGACGTACTTGGAGGCCGCCTTGAAGGAGAGTCTGCGTCTCTATTCACTGGCAGTCTACCGCCTCGCGAATCGCGACACGACGCTCAGTGACGGCACCTTCGTCCCCAAGGGATCGCGCGTCATCTTCTCCATGTATGCGAGTGCGAGGATGACGAGTGTGTGGGGCCCTGACGCTGCTGAGTACAAGCCGGAGCGGTGGGTCGATGCGGAAACCGGCAAGATGAAAACCATGTCGCCGTTCCAGTTCGTCTCGTTCAGCGCTGGGCCCCGCAAATGCATTGGCTGGCGCTTGGCGATGATGGAGATGCTGACTGTGCTGGCGGTGATCTTCAGTCAGTTTAGCATCGAGACGGTGGAGGACCCCTTCACCATCACCTACGACTTCTCGCTCGTCCTGCCAGTCAAGGGCCCGATGCCGGTCCGCGTTCGCGCGCTGCCGCCGCACAACGCGTAAGTTGTCTATCTCCATATGGCTACACTCTCTCACTACATGGCTACATGTTAGCGACTCAGATCTTGATAAGAATGCGTCGTTCCTCACCTTCTTTTGATAACACCCATTCATCTGTGTCTAAAACCCAATGCATTCGGCTGGGTCTTTCCAAAAATAGTTCCAGTTTGACCCGTTTTGGACCAGGACCCGCTCCTGGAACTTTCCGCTTCTGGAACTTTTTGAGTGGCTCCTTCGCCAATTCGTCCAATCTTGAGTAGCAATGGCCAAGAAGAAGAGCGGAGGCGGCGGCAAGGCCGACAAGGCGCTGGCCAAGGCGCAGCGCGTGGAGGCCAAGAAGGCCAAGCAGTCGCAGAAGGGCGCCAAGAAGGACCGCAAGGCGCTGGGCGACGAGGAGGAGGACATCGAGCTCATCCTGCAGGAGTTCCTCAAGAAGGACGCGCTCAAGACGCAGGTCACGGTGGAGCCGTCGTCGCAGCCGTCGCCTCGCGCCAACTTCACGCTGTCGGGGCTGCCGTCGGGCGAGATGCTGCTCTTCGGCGGCGAGTACTTCGACGGCGACGTCAACGTCTGCTTCAACGACGTCTTCAAGTGGAATCTGGACGTCGGGCCGGCTGTCGAAGGCGGTGAAGCCGAGGCTGCGGCGCCGGCGGCCAGCGACTCCGAGGCGCTGCGAGACGCGGCCTGGAAGGCCATCTCGTCTCCGAACTCGCCGCCGCCGCGCTGCAGCCACCAATCTGCCGTCTTCCGCGACCACTTGTACGTTTTTGGCGGCGAATTCGCCACCGCCGACCAGTTTCATCACTACCGGGTGCGTCCTCTCTGCCTGTTGCCCTCTGCATCCTTAACCTGCTAGCTGCGTCTTGGCTAACGGGTCGGTCGCTCTTGGCTGCAGGATCTGTGGCGGCTGGACCTGAAGACCAACGCGTGGGAAGAGCTGGAGGTGAAGGGCGGGCCGTCGCCTCGGAGCGGCCATCGGATGGTGGTCTGGCGCAACTACCTCGTGGTGTTCGGCGGCTTCTACGAGGCGGCGCGCGAGACCAAGTACGTTCCATCGAGGGGAGACTGGGCACTTTGGATGGTTTGCTCACTCGCTGACCGTCTCTTGTGTGCTACAGATGGTTCAACGACCTGTATCTGTTCAATCTGGCGGAGCTCAAGTGGCAGAAGGTGACGTATCCGCCTCACAAGCAGGCGCCAGCAGCACGTAGCGGCTGCCAATTAGCAGTGCACCCGTCGAAAGACCTCGTGTTCGTCTACGGCGGCTACGCGAAGGTGAAGAACGTGGGCGAGAAGTCGGAAGGCAAGGTATACGCGGACTTGTGGGCGTTGAATCTGGCTCCGGTGCTCAAGCGCCAAGCCCCGACTTGGGAGAAGCTCTCGCGCAAAGGCCAGGCCCCGAGTCCGCGAAGCGGAGCCGCTGTGACGGTCCACAAGCAGCGCTTCATTCTGTTCGGCGGCGTCTTCGACGAGGAGAAGCGTCGTCACACCATGCAGTCCACGTTCTTCAACGACTTGTACGTGTACGACATGGATCGCCGTCGCTGGTTCGAGTTTAAACTGCGCGGGAAGAAGAGCACGGACGGCAAGCGTCGACGCAAGAAGAAGACGAAGACGCTGGAGGACGGGAATGGCGAGGAGGATAGCGAGGAGGACGAGGAGGAGGACCAGGTGGACGACTTTGACGCCATGCTGGACAAGCAGTTCGGGTACGTGGACGAAGACGGCAACATCGTGTACATCGAGGATCTGGACGAAGAGGAGGAAGCCAAGGAAGGTGACGACGGCGACGTGGCTCCAGCGCCAGCGCCAGAGGCTGTGGTGTTTGAGGAGGAGGAGACGAAGGACGAGGAACGGGACGAGGACAAGGCAGTCCCTGAGGAAGAGAGCAAGGAGCAGGAGCAGGAGCAGGAGCAGGAAGAGGAAGAGGAGGTGGTGCTGGCTGCTCCGTGTCCGCGGATCAACCCGTCGCTCATGATCCGCGGGAGCACGTTGTACGTTTACGGCGGCGTGGTGGAGGACGGCGACCGCGAGATCACGCTGGACGACTGCTGGTCGCTGGATCTGAAGCGGCTGGACGAGTGGAAGCAGCTGCTGGCGGGGACGATGGACCAGCAGGAGTGGAAGGGCGAGGTGAGCGAGACGGAGGAGTCCTCGGACGGCGAGGACGACGATGAGGACGACGAGGAAGAAGATGAGGAGGACGAAGAGGACGAGGACGAAGGAAGTACAAGGACGCGAGCGGCGGAGGCCAAGGCGGCGGCGGTGGAGCGCGCGGTGGAGATGCTGGCCCAGAAAGCGGCGGGCGGCGACGCTGAGGCGGCGGCCAAGAAAGAGAAGAAGAAGAAGGCCAAGAGCAAGAAGGACAACCACCGCCGCACGATCCGCGCCGAGATGGAGAAGCTGCAGGAGCAGCTGGGGCTGGACGACCTTGTGCGCACGCCGCAGATGGGCGAGAACCTGCGCGACTTCTTCGCGCGCACCGACGCGACGTGGGCCTCGGAGGTCATGGCGCGTCCCAGCACGGCCGAGCGCCAGCTGAGCATCAAGGAGATCAAGCGCGAGGGCTTCGCGCTGGCCGAAGCGCGCTACAACGAGCTGCTGCCAGGTAAAGCACCGCGTTGTGGGGTTTGTCTGTGGTCTGAGCTCTCTGCTAACCGCTGCTGCTGTTGCTGTGGCAGTGCTGGAGCGGCTGAATGCGCTGGAGATCGAGCAGAAGGAGGCCGAGGAGCTGCATCAGCTCAAGAAGAAGAGCAGCAAGGAGAAGAGTCGACGG
>MBAC02011041.1:0-13898 GCA_001712635.2 Nothophytophthora sp. Chile5
CGCAGGAGGCCAACGTGGCCTGCGACGAGCTGCTGCGCTTCTCGGCCGGCGAGGTCTTCGGCAGCACCGGCTCGTCCGTGGAGAGCGAGGACGAGCTGTTCCAGGACGGGCTCAAGTGGGAGTACCTGGAGCAGCTGGACAGCGTGCGCGTGGAGAAGGTCAAGGTGCGCTCCGAGTCCAAGCGCTCCGTGTTCTACTTCCGCGGGCTCACGCAGGTGGAGGCGGCGGTGGAGGAGGTCATGGAGCTGTACGAGGTGGACATGGCGCACCCCAACATGCAGCTGGAGAAGAAGCTGTCGCCCGACATCCTGCACTCCGTGGTGCTGTACGAGATCCAGCCGTACCGAGCCACGGAGAGCGCCGTGTTCATCGGCATCCGCTGGTCGGCGGTGCGCTCGCCCTACGTCATGGTGCGCAACCGCGACTTCTGCTACCTGGAGATCCAGCGCCGCTTTACGCTGCCGGACGGGCGCCGCGGCTTCGCTCGCTGTCTGCACTCCGTGAAGATCAAGAGCTGTCCGGACATGGAGAAGACGCACGGCTTCGTGCGCGGCAGCATGTACCGCTCGGGCATCGTGTTCATCGAGAGCAAGCGCGACCGCAAGACGCTGGACATCGTGCAGGCGGTGTACACGGACCTGAAGGGCAACGTGCCGCAGTGGGTGGCGGCCAAGGGCCTTCGCCAGCGACTCATGAGTCTGGAGCACCTAAAGAAGTACGTCAACATGAAGCGCGTGGCCAACCAGACCTTCGCGCGGCGCAGTCAGCTCATGGCGCCCGGCAAGGTCAAGACCTGCTTCGTGTGCGTGGACGACATCGGCACCTTCAAGCGGAGATACAACTGCCAGAAATGTGGCGAGGTACGCCGCCATTCCCGGTCTTTTGGGCCTCGTCGAGCCGCCGTGGCGGCCGCCAGAGCGGCGACAAGGCGGCTGTACTGGCTGCTGCTGTCGCTGTGTGTGCTGGCGGCGCTCTGGGCGCTCTGAGGGCTCGTAGACGGTCGTCGGAGCCTCGTGTTAACGTCGAGTATGTGTGTGCTTGTACTTGCTTTCTGAACTGGCTGTAGGTCATTTGTGGCCGCTGTAAATTAACCATCAACGCCGATATCCCCGTGGTGGGCAAGATGAAGCTCACGATCTGCAGCTTGTGCTCGCTGGCCATCAACCGCAGCGCGCTGCCGGAGGTCACGGGCGACAGCGGCCTGGGCCATCGCCCCTACTCGGCCACGCCGCAGCCCACGTACCAGCACCGCGACTGCGACGACGACGAGCCGCCGGCCCGCAAGCGCGCGCTGAGCCTCAACTCGTTCCACACGGCCAACTTCGACCACACGTCGCTGCAGAGTTCAGTGCTGGCTCACGAGTTCTAGCGGGAGGAGTGGGCGGGCGGCCAGAACCAGCGACAAGCAGACGAGCAGCCAGAGCGGCCGGCTGTGGTGAGTTCAGCGGTGGATGCAGTGGCCAGCGCTGTCTACCGAGAGGTCGGCGAGGAGTTGGGCGACGATGTACGATGTGTATACGTGTATACCAGGCAGCATGTAGCAAGCGACGGATGTGGAGAAGCAGGCAGCAGCGTATTAGTATTGAAGGAGTTGGCAACACAGTCGGACCCTGGTTGAGGGAGCTTTACGACCAGCGAGACTGGAAGCGCTCTCGCTCTCGCGGGCGAGCTCCCACTGCTGCCAGAAGGAGACAGCGGCGCCTCCGGAAGCGTGGCTGGGCTGGAGGCCGAGAGGTCCATGAGGAGGAGAGCGAGCGGTATCGTCGCCTTAGGCAGAGGCGGTGGGGGGCCATGCACACATTATGCATGCATTCTGGAGTCGCAGCAGGAAATAGTGCCCCCTCCTCATGGAAGTCGCCCGTTGTTGACTCGACCGAACCCAAAGATTCGCCGCCTTCCTTCGCTTCCTGCGGCGGCCCGTCTCCAGTTCTCGATCGCAAGCAGCGAGCGACAGTTGGCCTCCGACTGGAGGTGCGACCGAGAGATGTAGCCATGCCGCCAGCATGTCGACCGCATGTCGACCGCATGTTGACCGCAGCGCAATTCGGAACGAGCCAAGGTTCAAGATGGCATGGCCACGCACGAGCTCAGCCACCCTTTGTTTCTAAGTCGGAGCGTTAGAAATGCCGGCTGTCTCAAGAAGTAATACTGCTCAGCATGCCATATCTAATGCATATACCGGTATAGTCGTTCCCTCGTTTCTATTTGGTCGCGTCCTTTCCTCGTATTTCCAACTATAGCCATGGGTTCGTAACTCGGTCGTAAAAGCGTTTAAACGGATACTGCGATTAAATTTAAGGCCGCGCCATCTCAAGTTTCGGATGGAAGCACGCGGTTCTGCCGCTGCAGTAGCATCCGCTGCAGGATCCCGGGGCTACTGCGCACGATCGTGGGGACTTTGGTCTCTCCGATTGACGCCGCAGACCGCTGCTGCGATCCCCGTGAGTAACCCCGCGTAGGCGACCGGGGTACGTGTAGCCCTCGGGTTACTCCGCCAAGTTGAAGCACTTGGTCTTGGACGTCCTGCGGGACGTGCACTCGAAGCACGAGCTCCAGACCGCGGGGCTGGGAGGTAGAAACGAGTGATGCACCGAGTTAATAGCCAACACAACCCGAATAGAATCAGAGAGGGCTACAAAACTCACGCCCAGTTCCTCGCGGAGACGCGCGACGCTCTTTTGGGCCGAGATCCTGGCTGGAGCCGATTTCGAGCTTAACAAGGCGGCCAGTAGGAGCATCAGCGCGGGTGTTGACCGGGAAGTCCGTAGCCCCGCCATCTCCGCCTTGCTCCAGTTGCCGACGCACTTGTCCACGTAGATGGAGGTCTGTAGACGCCACAGAGTCGAGTCAGATTCTGAGTCCTTTCAAAGCCGAACTATTTGTTTTGTGGACGTACCAGATTTAGAAGGCGGAGATCCTCGTGCTTGCTGTAGCCTTCACCGAGTTGCAGCAGTAGCAGCGCCAGCTTCCGGCCACTGCAGTGCAGTACGATCGCTTCCAAGACTTCCGTCGCCGTCTCACAGAGGAACCGCTTCTCGGCATGGAAGACCGTCGGCAAGACGACAGGCAGGATCGCATCTGGAGCAACCACAAAGAAGAGTTAGAAGCTGTAGATATCGCCCCATTGGTTGCCAGCCTGCGTACCGAAGAACGGGGCTAGACGGTGTCGCAGCAGGAAAGCCAGGTCTTTCACGAGTAACAGCGAGTCTCGAGCTTGAGCAGCGCCCGAATGCACCGAAGATCTGGTCGGTCTTGGCGACTGCGGCTTGCCGGGACTACTAGGGCTCGTTAGAGGCCCGTCCAGGTCCTGTAATTGCGTCTCACTTCAATGTGAGAGAAATACAAACAGCAAGATGTCAAAACACCGGTCAAAACTAGGCACTAACTACGTAAAGACACCCACATGTAGTCGCGAAGCACCAGCGGGTGTTGGATCGCGAACCGCTTGAGCGATTGAATCGTGGCGAACTGCTCTCCCCAGGGCACCTTCGTGCTCTCCACGCTGCCAGTTTGGGCCTGCAAGAGCCGTCGCTTGCGACTCAAAAGCAGATCCACGTTCCGCCATTCCGCCAGCTCCAGTGGTGAAATGGTCGAGTCTGGTGGGCTGGTTCCTCGAGTTTGACCTGGTTTTGTGTGCGACGGAGGGCGGATGTCGCCCGAGAGCTCCTTCTCAGACTTGATCGCAGCTGGAGTGGACACGAAAATCGTCGGGATCTCCGGCAGATCGGCCACTTCCAGGCCTTCAGAAGGCAGTTGAGGCATAGGAGACTCCGCCACCAATCCCAGACTCTTCGACCGCACTAACGGCGCCGTTTGAACGCGAGGAATCGGCGTTTCCAGATCAGAAACGCTTGTAAACTTCAGATCTCGGAGTTGACACAGATCTGACAAGGTCTCAGTCGCGTCGGACGGCTGGATTGGTGCCTCCAATGAGTCCTCTCGGGCTGTTTCCAGCTCGTTCTCGGCTTCCACAGGCTCCGGCGACTCGCCCCAGTCTTCTTCTTCTTGTGGATACGCTTCGGCGCTTGAAAGCGACCTAATGCTGGCAGTGGAGCTGGCGTTTTCCGTCGGAATCGCCGTCTCAACGTCCTCTTCCTCGCGTTTGGACGCTTGATTATCAACGTCTTGGCCTGACTCCGGTGGCAGCGGCCGAAGGTACTCCCTCTCGACTCCCTTCTCCTCCTCTCCATCGTCGTAAACCACGTCGTACGAGGCTTCTTCGACGTGGCAAACAGCCACAACTCCCGGGAAAAACACGGCTCGGCCTTTGTACCGCGCTTCCACTCGGTCTCCTTCGTGCAGTTGAGAGGCAGAAGTGACGGCGAGAGCGGACGCGTTCGCCGTGGAAAGCGTCCAGTTCACTTGACACGGGATGATGGCGTGCGTTGGTCGAGTAACAGACGTTTTGGCAGGTTGAGGCGGCAGTTCTCGAGCTTTCGCCTCGAACTTCGACGCTTCCTGAGGTAGGAGGGTTCTCAGAATCGGTGGATCAACCGGAACGACGACGGGTTCGGCAGGATGGAGAGCTGGAGGCTGCGATTCCTCCACTTGCTCAGCCACCGAGGCGTTTTCAGGTGATTCTGGGTCGGTTAACCCCTCTTCCTCGGCTTCTGGGGGGTCGGGAACAGCTTCTAGGCCATGCTGAGTCGCTTCCGCCTCTGTAGAAGCCACCAGACGCTTCGTTGCAGCAGAAACGAAGCCTTCAACGGCGTTGGAGGCGACGAGATGTAGCGTTTCCGAGCTCCCAGACGCCGCAGAAACCCGGGAAGCCGAGACCTCCAGGTCTCCAGCCGTCTGCAGGCGTGTGGCGATGACTCGAACTACCTCGCGATTCTCCGTGGCCTTCGCAGCCTCCAAGGCGGCCGTCAATGCGTCTTGAGGCAGTTGAACATAAGCCATCAGGAACTGCACGAACTCCAGATCTCCGTGGCTGATGGCTCGGAGCAGCGTCTCCGGGTCCCAGAGCACGGGGTGGTTCACTTCGTCGGCTTCTTGGCCGGCCAGGATGGCCACGAGACTCGAACTGGGGGCCTCTTCCGCCTGTAAAACGGCGATTAGCTCGGGCAGATGTCGGATTTCCCCGCGTGGCTCGCACTCCAAGAGCAGCTGGAGCGTCGAGAGATGGCGAGTCCCGAGCACCGAGCAGAGCAGACGGCGATGGTGACTGCTCCAGACCGGATTAGAGGCTCGGAGGACCTTGTACTGAGGTAGCAACAAGGCGGTGACGTCGCCAGCGTCGCTAGAGCAGGAGATCTCCAGTGCTTGGGCGATGGCAGGCCATTGGAGCTTCTGGCTGGTCAAAATGGGGTTTAAGACCTGGAAATGGCGCGTCCTCACGGCTTGAAGCAGATGCTGCTCCACGTCTTCTGGCGTCGGAGAGCAGAGGGTTGTGAGCCAACTGGAGGCTTCCGGGCCGCTGACAGCGTCCAGGTAGAAGAGCAAGCGCTCAGTGGAACCCACGAATTGCTTCACCAGCTCCTCCGCTCGAGCCGGCAGCGCGTCGGGCCCCATGCCTGCGTGTGCGGAGTGGCTTGGGCACTGTCGGAGCTGCTCTGCTGCCAATTCCGAGCCAAATGAAGCGAAACCGAGGGCGGTGGGCACGCTGGGGTAGTATTAATAGCGCCGCCAAAGTTAGTGTTCATGCGCGAAAGTTAGTGTGTGTCGAATGCCTGTCTTTATTCGCCGTTTAGCGTCGCGGCGACACGGAGGAACACGTCGCGGGGGATGCCGCAGACGCAGCCAGGTACGTCGCACACGAATTGCTCGGTAGGGTGGGGAGTTTGCACTAGCTCGTAGTGCAAGTCGTCGCCATGATGTTGAGGTCTTGGCGTCCTGCTGGGCGTTGGCGGGGGTGAGAACTGCACTGGATCGGCGGCATGCGCTGGTTTAGTGACTGCGTTGAGGCTCATGGTGACTTTCTGGATCTGTCGTTTCAGAATCTGTAGCCTTTGGGCAGATTTGGCACAGTTCTCTTGGGCTTGTTTGGCTTCGTTTAGAAGCTGCAAGATCTGAGCCAGTTCTTGTTGGAGGACAGTCACGGCTTCTTGCTGGGCTGATACACAAACGCGCGTCAGATCTCGATGCTCCAGAGCGTCCACTAGCCGCTGGGTGTGAAGTTTACGGCGTTCCAGACCGCGTTCTCGGGCCATCCGTGCTGCCTCCACGTTAGTGATGACCTCGGCGTCAGTATGGCGGCGTTGAGTCACTAAAGCGGCGATTTGCGTAGTGATAGCACGCTTCTCAGCTTCTCGAGCCTTCTGTTGCACCTTCAGTGCTACTAGGCGACTGCGAACCGCCTGCTGCACACTGAGGTCGCAGCTCCATCTTCGCCAGCGTCCGAGTCCACGAGTTAGTGCATTCCGACGCCAGAACACTAACTTGGCGTCCGCGATGACTAGTCCACGCTCCGGTTGAGTCAGATGAGCGTAGTGCCTTGCAGTGGAGACATCGGAGTCCGTAGTGACCGCGTCACTAAACGGGCGGTGAAGACCTTGGAACCATCCGCTCTCCACTCGGTTCGAGTCACGACCCGATGGATCCGAGCGTAGTGTAAGCTTGCCGAGGCCATGAGGCGTGTATCTGTCGACGTCATGGACTGGATATGACGTGGCGTCGCCACACCAGCTACCGACGAAGAGCGCTCCGAAGGCGTAGAACCCCACGCCGCGAATAGTGTTTGCAGTGGAACGCGTAGTGTTTGGCATCGCGAAACATTCGCCAGCGTAGTGAAGTGTTGCGTTGCAAATCGTGCCATAACCCATTTGCGTTCCATCCAACCACCGACCGCAACAAACGTGGCCTTTTGCGGTGGTTAACACACCGAAGCCGTGCGGGGCCCAATCACATGAGTCCGTTGGTCCGCGCGGACTGACTTGGCCCCGATAGACCCCGTCCGCAACTTCGACCACGCGGAACTCAGTGTTTGCATCCACTCCGTCCGCGTCCTCGCGAACCGCAACAATGGCCGGGGACCCGTCCGCCGCTCCTTCAGACTCTTCGAACAAGGCGCGTCGGACACGGGTAAGCTCGAGACGGAGCGCTGCTAACTCCGGCTCCTCCGGCTGTTCCAGGGTCTTCGGCTCGCTTGATAACTCGACCTCCGTCGGGTGGCTCGACCGTGCGGACGCCGCAGATGTGGATCGATACACATTTGCACCCGTGCGATCTGCATCTGCGGCGTTAGTCCACTCCGCGTCCTCTTCTGCAAGTGCAGATCCGGTTTCGAAGGCGTTTGCAGTTGTTGCAGTTGCAGTTGCAGTTGCAGTACTGAGCCGAGCGGACAGCGACCGGCCCGAGTCGGGAGGACCTGAGGGCGGATGGCTGGAGCGGGGGCTTGCAGCTTGCGGGTCGGCGGGGGCGTCGTGCTCGGGATCCGCCATCTGGGCTGCTGAGCGCTGGGGGACGCGGGTCCGCTCGTCCGCTCAGGCGGGCGGACGCCAAGTGCAACTGCAAGGGGGCGGGCGGATTTTGCGCCACTTCGCATAAATTTTGGTGGACGCGAAGGGACGCGAATGATAGGTATTTTACTATGGGGGTGTGATTGTGCACTGCAAAGGTTCCCTCGTCGACAGCCCACGTGGTTGAAGATTCGCTCTGACGCTTTAACACAGTGTTATCTGGATAACGGGCGTGAAAGTTCAATCGCGAAGGTTCAACCTGTCCGTTTTGAACGGATCAAGCGGGTTTCTCACCAGCGAATAGAGCAAAATCAGGTTAGAGAGAGGGTCGGCCAGGCCAACCCGACCAGACAAGAGCAGCGAAACCTAAAACAGTTCGTGATATTACAAAGCGGCTAGCGATAGCTCGTCGCGACCGGTTCTTGCTGCGAACCTTCGGCCCTCGTTCATGTAGCCCTCCGTCTGCCTGTCATCCCATCGCTCTCTTTCCCGCGGTCTGTCTCTTGTGAGTTGTCGAAGACGCGTTCAGATCCATCCCGCGTGAGCAACCTTCGGTTCAACCTGAGAAAAGCGATATCCATAATAGCGAATATTTGGCGGTTGCGGGCAAAACGTCTCCATACAAAACTGGAATTTCGGCGCGCAAAAACCTGTTTGCCATCAGTTGCGCTAATACCCGATGGAGTGTATGCCAACTTCAAGCATGCTTCCCCACAGACAAGGATCAAATCCCTCGCGCGTGATTTGATCACCAAAAAAATAGACAGACCATCCCAAAATGACGCGCCAAGTGCACCCCTACCCGCACATGCGTCAAATCTCACAAAGCAGACGAATTGCTCTCCTCCGCGTCTCTGATTGGCTGAAGCCAGCGCATCGAAGGCGACCCAAGCATCTCGACCGCCGCCGACACGAGCGCGTCATCTTTCTCCCCCTACCCCCGTCTGGTGCAGCAACCGGTCGACGAACTTCAAAAACCGGCGGTGCATACGAAATGCAGCAGTGGACGGCGACTAGGGCTGGCGGACGCAGTGTCCGCTTGGTGCCCCCCATCGAAGCCCAGCGAGCGAGCGTACGAGCGCACGTGCGTGTTCGCTAGCGCTCCCAAGATCGCGCACCCCACCAGGCAAGTTACCCACGACTGCCGAGTGAGTGGACGCGGTGGACGCAGCTCGTACACTGGGTGGACGTGCCCTTATTTGGCGCAGTGGGTGGCGGCGTCCGCCCACTCGGTCTTCGCTTCATTCCGCAACTTGCTTCATCCGAGAGACCAAGACCCAAGAGACACTGACGGCGATGCTGCAGGTCTCGCAGTTCCGCGCCTTGCAGCGCGCCCAAGCGCTGGGCCGCGTCGCCACGCGCGCGCCAGCGGCGCTCAGCAACGCCTTCGCCACGCAGAGCGGCGACGCGGCCAGCGAAGAAGAGCTGCTGCGCGCGCTGGACTCGTTCCAGAAGACGGCGGCGGGCAAGACCGTGCCGTGGTTCCTGGCCAACATGCCGCCGGCGTACTTCCGCTCCATCGATGAGGAGGACCGACTGCAACACCTGAACGCCATCACGGCGCTGGTGAATGCCCAGCAGCCCGAGGTGATGCTGCGCTCGCCCGACCACGCCGTGTTCTCGCACTTCCGCTCGGGCGCCAACTTCCCGGGTCGTCTGGCCAATGTGCTGGATCAGTTGCCGCTGACGGTGGATGGCGCCACGCTGGCACGTGTCAAGATCTTCACGGCGCTGGACGACTCGCTGGGGCTGGACATTTTCCGCTTCGGCCAGCAGGAGCCGTTCACGGGCGCGACCGAGGAGGAGCGCTCGGCGCGCGACACCATCCAGAAGTTCTGCGCCGACATCCAGAGCGGCAAGTTCGCTGGCCAGGCCTGCTACCCGACACCGAGCCCGGTGTTCGAGCCGGCGGCTGTCGACGAGTTCCTCAACCACTCCAACACCATGTACGTGCAGTTCAGCAACCCGCGTCGGTTGGCGTGGCAGATGCAGCTGTTCCGGAACGTGCAGGGCACGGAAGGCGTGGCTGTGGACGTCGAGCACGGCTGGGAAAAGCGCAACGAGGAGAACAAGCTGGCGTCGGGAGGCGACGTGCCGCAGAGCATGCTGACCATCGCGGCGTCCAACGTGATCCCCAAGGGCTTCATGCAGAAGGCGGCCATGTACCTGGGCCTGTGCCGACTCAACGTGGTGCGCGCCCATCTGGATGTGGTGAAGGACCCCAACAACCACGGAGGCCACGTGGCCATGATCCGCATTCTGGTGCAGCCCAGCAAGGAAGCCCAGTGCGAGAACTTTGCCTTCGAGTGGCAGAAGATCACGGGCAACCTCAAGCTGCTCAAGTGGATCGACGACCGCCCCGTGCAGCTCACGATGCACCACCCGGATCTGGGCATCTCGCGCGCGGAGCTCATCTACGCGTACGGCAACATGCTGCACGGCGTTTTGGCGAAGCAAGACCCGTTCGCGTACTCGTTGACGCGCATCATGGCGACGTTGGAGCACGAGCAGAACCTGCCGATGGCTTCGCGCATCGCCGACTTCTTCCTGGCCAAGTTCGACCCGCAGGCAGACCATCCGATGACTGCCGAAGAGCAGGACGCGCTTGTGGCTGAGATCAAGGTGGATATTCGCCGCAACGTGGAGACCGAGGACGCCATCCAACTGCTGAACAGCATGGTGGATGCGGTTCGTGGCACGCTGCGCACCAACAAGTTCGTGCGCGATCGGTACGCGCTGTCGCTGCGCATGGACCCGAGTGTCATGGGCTACGGCACGGTGGGCAAGGAGACGCCCTACGGCGTGTTCTTCATCTACGGCCGGCGGTTCAAGGGCTTCCACGTGCGTTTCCGCGACATTGCTCGCGGTGGCTTGCGCATGGTTTACCCGGGCTCCACGGACGCCCACGCGCTCGAGAGCTCTCGCCAGTACAACGAGGCCTACAACCTGGCGTTTGCGCAGCAGCTCAAGAACAAGGACATCCCTGAAGGCGGCTCGAAGGCCGTGGTGCTCTGCGACCCCATCGTGGGGCCTGTGGGTGACGTGGCCCCGCGCGACTTCATCCTGCGCAAGAGCGTCAAGGCCTTCTCCGACGCGTTGCTGGACCTGAACACCACCGACGAGGCCGTGAAGAAGAACATCGTGGACTACTATGGCAAGGACGAGCTCATTTACCTGGGGCCTGATGAGAACATCATCCCGGACGACATCGTCTGGATGACGAAGCGCGCAGCGTACCGCGGCTACCCGATCCCGCGCGCCTTCATCAGTTCCAAGCCCGACGCCGGCTTCAACCACAAGGTGTATGGCGTCACCAGTGAAGGTGTCGCGGTCTTCGCTGACGTGGCGCTCCGTTCGCAGCACATCGACCCGACCAACCAGCCGTTCACGGTGAAGATCACGGGCGGCACGGATGGCGACGTGGCTGGCAACGTCATCAAGATCTTGCACCGCCAGTATGGCGACAACCTGCGCATCGTGGGCATTTGCGACGGCACGGGAGTGATCGAGGACCCCCAGGGACTGGACATGCAGGAGCTCTTGCGTCTTGTTCACGAATCGTTGCCACTGTCGAGCTTCGATGAGACGAAGGTGTCGTCGGCGACGGGTGTCAAGCACGACATCAACACACCTGAGGGCGTGCGTGCTCGTAATTCGATGCACAACCGCGTGAAGAGTGACCTGTTCATCCCCGCCGGCGGCCGCCCGAACACGATCAACGAGAACAACTGGCGCGACTACCTGGACGCCGACGGCAAGCCGTCCAGCGGACTCATCGTAGAAGGTGCCAACCTGTTCATCACGCCCGAGGCGCGTCAGCTGTTGTTCGACAACGGCGGCGTGGTGATCGTCAAGGACAGCTCGGCCAACAAGTGCGGCGTGGTGTGCTCGTCGTACGAGATCGTAGCCAGCATGTTGCTCGAGACGGACGAGTTCCTGGCCGTGAAGGACGAGCTGGTGACGGAGGTCGTGGACAAGCTGCGAGCACTGGCACGCGTGGAGGCGCAGCTGCTTTTCCGCGAGTACAAGAAGGACCCGACGTCGGCGCTGCCGCCCGCCAGCGAGCGCATTAGCCGCGCCATCACGCGTGTGCACGACGCCATCCTGGCCCACTTCGACGACGTGTGCGAGGAGGACCAGCGCGTGTTGTTCACGCTCATCGAGGAGCACCTGCCACACAAGCTTCGCGAGCTGGCACTGGACCGCGTGCAGCAGAACGTCCCCCTCGCCTACTTGCGCTCCATCGTGGCCTCGAGTCTGGCCAGCAAGATCGTCTACCGTGAGGGACTGCAGTTCACAGAGGCGCTCCCTGACAGCAACTTGGCGAACATGGCGCTCCAGTACCTCAAGCAGGAGAAGAAGGTGCAGCGCCTGGTGCAGGACGTGCGCAACTCGCAGCTGCCCAACAAGGACGACATTGCCGACTTGCTCGCGCGCGGCGGTGTGCGGGCCGGCATGGACACGCCCCACTAAAGAAGAAAGTGAGTCACTCTGCATGTAATTGGATCTGATCCACCCACCGTCCTGTGAGGATAGGCGAAAATAATAGACAAACACACCCGAAACATCACCCCAGCATGGAGTAGCGCAGCAACGCAGACATACCGCATGGCTCTTCTCAACCCAGCGCTGCTTATCGTCGGTGATCGTGTTCTTCACTTATGGCGCCAACTAATCCCTGGAGGATCCTGGACAGGTGACGGCAACGAATGAAAGACACCAGTATGCAACCCGCAGCGAATGGACGTACGTTGTCTCTATACGGCGCGCTCCTTCAGCCATTTCGCCAGGGCGTCCCGGTCGCGCTGGAACGCGGTGCTCTTGAGGCGCACCCCTTCCAGAGACACATCGAGGCGTCTTGTGTACCCCGACGTGTCCTTGCCGACCATGAAAGCCTCCACCTCCACTGCACTGGCCTCACTTTGGAATCTAGACACGACTCCGCAGACAATGAAACCGAGCGTCATCGCGGAGTACTTCTTCGCCAACAAGTCCCACTTGTCCTGCAAGAACTGCCACGCAACTTGGACGCCGATTTTGTCGCTGGCCACGCTGTTGAACGGGTAGTGGATGTCTTGTGACCGCACGTTCTCCACCGCCCACTCGAGGACCTGGAGCTTCGCACTAGCACCCGAAACGGAACCCATGCTGTGCAGGCAGTCACTCCGCTCCTCAGCGAAGTCGCTCTTGTTGTGCAGCTCCTGCAAAAGCTTCGCATTGGACGCGTCTCCGTACGAAATCTCGATGTCAAACACCGCACCACGGAGGTCTGCAGAGAGTGCGGCAGAATCGCCGCCGATGTACGCGTGGAAGCGCCGCTTGGATTCTTTGATCACGTCCTGATCGTTGGCGAGGCCCAACCGATAAATCACCGTCTTGCGGAACTCCCCTTCGTCTGCAGCAGTCTCCGCCGACTTGGCAGCAGCATCCCAGCCCAGTTGCTTCATCACCTGAGCAAATAGCGCGCGAATATACCGCTGGAGTTCTGGGTAGAACGGCTCGTCGTGGAAAAGCTTGGAGTAGTAGCCCATGTTGCGAGAGATCTCTTTCCAGCACAGGGACGCAGATTCGTCGACGTAAGCGCTGGTGAAGTCCAGGGCAACGGGGAGTTCTAATACCCCAGCGCGCGCAAAGGTGAACACCGAGTTCAGGAGACTGACGCGATCAGGAACGCTGAATAGTTGCTCCTGCACTGGGATTTGCAGTTGCTTCCACAGCGCCGGCGAGTAGTTCACGAGGTAGAAGCCGGACTGGCTCGGGTTCAGCTTAATCCATCCCTTAGGTCCAACAGGAACCTGGAGGTGCTTGTTGATGGCATCTCCAGCCATCAGTGGAGTGGTGACTGCCGTTGTACTTTTCAGCGACGAGGTCTTGGCATCCCAGATCCCGATCCGCTTGATAGCGCTCGGGTTATCTGACGTACAGAACGTCAAAGGAACATCCCACAACGAGTTGTCGCTGCTGCTCGAACGAGTGTCCGCGAAGAAACGCTCTTGGAGGAGGACGCATTTCCCGTCTGCGTTCTGCTGCACAGTCACCAACGGGAATCCGACCTGTTTCGTCCAGGAATCGGCCATCTCTTTCACCTTCTGGCCCGATGCCTTCTCCAACGCATCCCACAAGTCCTCCGTCACCGTGTTCTTGTAGCTAAACTTCACAAGGTAGTCGTGCACACCACGAAAGAAAACATCGCGACCGAGGAACTCGGACAGCATGCGCACCATGCTGGAGCCTTTGTGGTACGAGATGGCATCGAAGATCTCATCGGCTTCTTGCGGGTGGTTCACAACCACCTCAATCGGGTGCGACGTCAGCATGGCGTCCTTCACGAAGGCGGAGCCCAGCATGATGTCCTGCACGAATGTCTCCCACAGCTTCCAGTCCGGGAAAATGTGGTGCGCCGCTTCGAACTCCATAAACTGCGCGAATCCTTCGTTGAGCCAGAGACCAGTCCACCATTCCATCGTCACGAGGTTGCCGAACCACTGATGCGAGAGTTCA
>MBAC02011047.1:0-29209 GCA_001712635.2 Nothophytophthora sp. Chile5
TGTAGTACACGTACTTGAAGCGCTTGTTGATCCAGCGCAGCGTGTCCTGGTCGGCTGGCGCCAGCACCGACAGGTCGAAGTCGTGCTTGGCCACCTCCACGAGCGAGCTGTGCACGTGGGTCAGGAACCCAGCCAGCGAAAGCTGCGCGATCACCGACACCAGCACCAGGATGGCGTACGGGAATAGGAACAGCTTGCTCTCTGTTTGGGCGCCGCAGCAGCCCAAGAGCGCGATCAGGATGATGAGCGACCCGCACATGATGATGGCGCTGGCCACGCCTCCGTCCGAGAACTCGCTGAGCGCCGGTAGCGACGTCATGTAGCCTGTAAAGACGGAGAAGCAAGCGAAAAGTGAGTGGAAGTCGGCGAATACGGGACGCATTCGAGCCGTGGAAGCGCGGGGCGGGAGCGGAAAGAGAGCACGAACCGCCGATGGCCACTAGCACCGAGCCTAGCAGCAGGAACAGCACATTCGTGAACACCAAGATGCTGCGGGACAGCGACCTCCACGCGATCATCGTCTCCCCCTCGTTATGGACGGCCGATGGGGTTTCTTCGGAATGGGTCGCCGGACGAAAGTGACAAGCGAGGGAGAGAGCGAGTGACGCTGCGGCGTGGGTCGTTATCAGATGAGCTGCCAGAAGCAGGTATTGATTGGACAGGAGGAAGAGATGTCAGTGCGACTAGATGAGACCCGGTATTGGTGAATGAGGTCACGGCTTTTGGTTTTGGAGACCATTTGAAGTCGGGTTATGTGGTCAGTGGTGGGGAAGAGTACCAGATTTTGGGAATGATGGATGGCAGATTCCGCTGTTTGACCAATCAGCGAGCTGGAAAAATCAGGATGTGCGATAAAAAATCGACGGACTTTCCGCCCATCGATGGCGAAGAGGTTAAGTCCCACATTTAACTGCTCTGTCTCCCGTCTTCCCACCCATACAACATTTAACCAGCATTTCGTTAGCGACCATATCATAATTCTTTGGCGCACGGGCATTGGCTAAAACCTGGAGTCACATCCATTCTCACAATTCAGCCAATCAGCTCACTCGAACGAACTTCGAGCTAGGGGTGTAGCTGATCCTTTACAGTCAGTCTCTCGAGAATGGGCGGCAGGATGGCGACGGCTCGACCGGCGACGCATGCAGCGGCCCCCGTGAAGACGTGGGGCTCCCCCGACGAGAGTCTGGTGCTCGTGGACGACGTGAAGGCGCTGAAGCAGGCGGTGCACGACGTACGCGCGTCTGTCGCTCAGGGAACGCGGCGTTTTCTATTGCACCACGTGCCATGCTAGACTGACGTTTGGCTTGACTCTGCTGCAGGAAATGGAGCTCATCGGCTGCGGCTTCCACCAGCATCGCGTGGTCACGTACGTCGCCTATCAAACTCATGTCGTTATGCTGACGATTGGCTTGTGTTGGCTCTGGATTAAGTTGAATCGCTGAATGCCTTGCTGCTTGCTCTGTAGCATCCTGGGCTTTGGGAACGTGGCGGACGCAGTGGAGATCCTAGCGATTGGGTACATCCTGACGGTTTACGAGGACACAGAGGGCGCCATCACCCCGTGGGAGTCCAGTACGTCACGCTTGCTCATTGGATTCGCCTGTAGCAAGTGCCTCATCGTCCTCTGTCTTTGTGTGTTCCTAGGCTTCCTGACAGCCGCGGTGTTCGCTGGAATGCTATGCGGCGGCCTGGTGGGTGGCGTGGCTGGAGATCTCTACGGTCGAAAGCCAGTGCTACTCACAACGCTGGCGATCAACGCTCTGGCCGCGTTTCTGTCGGCGCTGTCGCCCAACATCTACTGGCTGATCTTCTTCCGCACGATAGCAGGCATTGGCGTGGGTGGCGTTGTGGCTGCGCTCTTCGCGCTGTGTCTGGAGCACGTGCCAGTCTCGGCGCGTGGCCGCTATGTGACGATCTTGTGCTCCTTCTGGATGGTGGGAGCCGTGTTAACTGCCGGTACTGCGTGGGTCATGCTGGGTAAAACCAGCGACGGCCAGCGGATTCTACCGCTCTCTTGGCGCTGGTTCGCTGCGTCGGTTGGTCTGCCGTCCTTCACGTGCTTCCTGTTCACGTTTTGGTACGTTCCGGAGAGTCCGCACTTCCTGGCAAGTCGCGGTGATGCAGAGGGAGCGTCTCGAGTGCTCCAATACATTCACGGCGTGCACCAAAGCGGTCGCCATATCCAAATCAAGATGACAACCGCCTCTCCCGACGGTGAAAACACAGAGAATGGACAGGAACTGGAGGACGGACAGCCAGCCGGGTCCTTGCAAGAGCGATCGAGCCCGAACGCTGCAGGCCACACGGGTCCAAGCGCAATCTGTAGCCGCGAGAGCTTCCGGGTAGTCGCGCGGCTGTTCATGCCGCCTAATGTGGGACCCACACTGCTACTCATGATGTGCGGCTTCTGCCTGAGCTTCGGGTCGTACGGGCTGTCCACGTGGATCACGAAGCTCTTCCAAAGCGCTGGACTGGCCAACCCCTTCGCCAATGCGTTCCTCTTCGCCGGCGCCAATCTCCCAGGCAACGTTGTCAGGTCCGATACCCGTCACTCATGCGAAGAGATCCCCCGCGAGAGTTGACACTGGTGTGTTGCTGTGAACTGCTGTGTAGTTTGTATCTGATAGACGTGGTGGGGCATCAACGACTGCTTTCCGGTGCCTTCTTCACCTCTGCGCTCTGTGCGCTGCTCTTCGCGTTCAACGTCGAGGGCTCCAAGACGGTCATCGTGCTCGTCTCCTGCCTCTTCAACGCCTGCACTACCGCAGCCTGGAACGGCGTACGTCCTCCCTCCTCTGCCAACGGTGTGTATGTCTGTCTGTCTACGAAACCTAACAGGATGGTGTGCCTTTCTCGTCCAGTTCGGCGTGCTTTCCGCGGAGAATTTCCCGCAGGAGCTTCGGACGACGGGGATCTCGGTAGTGAACTGCTCGAATCGAGTGGCTGCCATCTGCGCGCAGTTCGTGAATGGCTTCCTGATGGGTCCGCCGCCGCATCTCGAGGCGCTTCTGCTGGTTGTGACCTCCGTCATGGTCTCCGGCGGTCTGGCTTCGCGCTGGATCGCGCATGGAGGCGACGACGACGTTGACGCCATCGTGAAAAGTGATAGCGAAGATTCGACAGAGCTGCCACTTGGCCACACTCCGAGTTTACGAGGCCTCGCCCGTCTCCGACATGGCGACGATGAGACGGAGCATGCCGGACTGGTTCAACATGATATTTTACTGCGTGAACAGCAGCAGATGCCGAAACGAGACGCAGAGGAAACGAAGCAAGGGGAGGACAGCCAATTGGTGCAGAGAGCGCCGATCGAACGGCCCAGTGCGTCGGCTTGACTGCCTCCGATTTGAATGGAACTCGTTGGTTAAATGGAAATTCAACGGCAGCAATGGTCGGCATTACCGGTGGAACCCAGAGCAGCCAGTGCGTTAATACGAAGTGTATCCTTGCAGATCGAGGCTTACTATCCGACAGCAGCACTGAGGAGTGCGCGAAAACATTCGGCAGCCGTGGAGAGGAGGCTTACGCACCGTGGAGCGAGGTAGTAGTCGGAATGCAGGTAAATGATTCCCAATTGGCCGGAATGCAGGTCGACGGTTGCGACTATCGAATGGATACCAATCGGTGGTAGTGACTCGCTCAATGCCTGAACTTGAAGTGCACAGGCAGATCGGTGGTGAGTCAGATGAATATGCAGACAGCGGAGGGTTTGATGGTCATTCATTGATTGAACGGCCGTTTGTTGACGTTATTAACAGGAATGGAAGCTGGTGGGGAGGACACTTTTGCTAGGTCAGCGCGGAGACGGCCAAGGGCTAACGTTGCTACAGTGGAGAACTCCACACTGCTACCTCCGAAGGCACCGCATCCAATGTAGTTCCAGCCTCCACCTCAGACTCCTCACTCTCGAAAACGCCGCTCAATACACACCCGCAACTGCCAACTCCAAGCATCAATGGCCACCCAAAGCACGGGCCTCAATCGGCCGCAAGTGCCCAAGAAATGGGACGCCCAGCAGATTCCGTCGCAGAAGGGCGCACTCGCCATCGTCACGGGTGCCAACTCGGGTCTTGGTTTCGAGACGGCTCTCGAGCTTTGCCGCAAGGGAGCGCACGTGGTGCTGGCCTGTCGTAATGAGACCAGAGGTCGTGAAGCCGAGGTCAAGATCCGTGAACTATTGACTTCCACTGTGGACGCCGGCACTGTGGAGCTCGTGCAGCTGGACGTGGGTGACTTGACCAGCGTCCGGAGCTTCTCGGAGCAGTTCACGAAGACGCACAATCGACTGGATCTGCTGATCAATAATGCTGGCGTTATGGGTGGCGACTACGCGCAGACTGTGGACGGCTACGAACGGCAGTTCGCCACCAACCACTTGGGCCACTTTGCGTTGACCGCACAGCTTCTGCCTCTGCTCCAGAGCGCTCCGTCCTCTCGTGTGGTGAATGTGAGTAGCGGTTTGAGTCGCACTGTGCCGTCTTTCAACGAGAAGGAGCTGAACGCCAGTGAGGAAAACTACGGCCAAGTCGAGGCCTACAACGTCTCCAAGCTGTGCAACCTCCTGTTCACTATGGAACTGGCTCGTCGTCTAAAGGCCAGCAATGTGAATGGGGTCACTGCTGTCGCGTGCCACCCTGGGATCGCGGACACGAACCTGACGGCGTCTCCCTCCGCCTCCAACAGCAGTTGGTTCTGGAAAGTGCTCTTCAAGCTGTCGTGGCTCCTCCCCCATCATAGTGCCCAGATGGGGGTGCTGCCGACGCTGTACGCCGCCACAGGAAGCGAGGTCGAGAGCGGTGACTACTTCGGGCCCAAGTATCTCAGGTCCTTTGGTACCCCGGCGCGTGAGGACCCACCGAAGCTCAGCAAGTCGGCAGAAGCTGCCACCAAACTCTGGCTTTTGAGTGAGCAACTGACGCACCTGTCCTTCGAGATCAGCTCTTAAACTGAAGCACCTGAGGGGATTCAAGCCTTGTAGGTGAAGGAAAGCTGAAGAGGAGGCGAGTGCAATACTGTTTTGTATTGGTTATCACAATTCAAAGACAAAGTAAATGCTGCAACAGTATGCGTTCCCGTGCTGTCGTATTGGCAGGCACACCCTTGATCTCGGCGGCAGTCAGTTAACCGCTGATGAATGCTCGCGGACCCGATGGCTCCCACAGCCAGGCTGGAAACATGATCCGCTCTCGGGAACTGTAATCGATCCCCGTGGTCGGTGCTTGAGTGGTCGGCGTTGGTGTTTGCGGTGTCGGCGTTCCTGCTGTGAAAGCTTGCAGTGTCGTCATGTCCGCATAAAGCCTCCAAGTCCCTTCATAGCAGACTTGCGTGTTGATGTACTTGCTCCCCACCGTGTAGTAGTCGGCCTCCGAGTCGCTGCAAGATGCCGTCGGATAGATCGCCAAGGTCACGGAGCCTCCGAAGCTCACTTGGATCTTGAAGCTGGTTCCATCACTCGCACTGGGGTGGCACAGACCATCAGCCAAGTATACGGTCACGCCGTCTTTCGTCCCGCAATTCGAGCCGTTCCGATAGTTCTCCACGGCTATATACGGCGCTTTGCCGAACTTTGACGACGCGTACCCAGCATAATCGTCAATGCAGTCGTGACTCTGGTACAATGTATTGCCTCCCACACGCTTTTTGTCACATACTGGCGCGCTCGGAGGCGTGCAAACCAGTTGATTGGTCACCACGAGTTGCACTGGCACAGCATCGCAGGAGCTCTCATCGTAGACTGCAACGGCGAAATTCCGGTTCATCGACGGGATGCCACCCATCCCACCAAGCGAGAACCTTTTACTGCAACTGTAGCCTCCAGCATTCCCGCAATCGGTGCTCCAAAGGCAAGACTTATACGCGAGCGTGCTCTGATCCACATCCGTGCTGTTGTTGACGCTGTTGCAGTACGTGTCGTCGTAGGTTGTGATCGTCGCCGTGTTATCTGGCTTGAGTGTGACTCGGAAACTGGTTACATCGTCGGGGTTTGTGTGGCAGGAGCCATCGGCTTTGTACACCGTCACGTTGGCCACTTGGCCACACCAATAGTTGGAAAATTCTTCCATGATCAAGTATGGGGCGTTATTGCCGAACGTGGCGGCTGCAACGCCATAATAGTCACTGGTGCAGTTTGACAGCGAGTAGAGTGCGCTCCCGTCAGCTTGACATGTCGACATCGTGGGGTTCAGCTCCGCAGCGCAAGCGAAACCTTGCGTGAACTGGAGCTTCACGGGTGCCTTGGAGCACTCTCTGTCTTCATACACCGCGACGGCCGTCATACTGGGGGTCGGGCCACCCAGATAGAACCTCGTATTGTTCCCGACGCAAGGATTGTAGGAATTCACCAGTGCGAATGTCACGGTGGTCTCTGTGGCCATGGCAGAACAGTGCTCGTCGTCATACGTTGTGATCTTCAGCGATTGGCCCAGTGTGAGCTTGGTACTCGCTGTTCCCGCCCGATCGGAGTGGCACTTCTCGTCTAGAAGGTACGCGGTGACGTCACTTAAGGCACTTTGATCTCCGCACCAATTCATGGAGGTGTCGTACGTCTCAACGATCACGTATGGCCGCCACCCGAACGCTCTGTAGAGGGTATTTGATGAGTCCCAGCCTCCCGAGTTGTAGTTCGCGCAGTCTGAAATGGAGTGGACCATCCCGCCGTCCTCGCAGACAGGGTCCCAGCTGTTTGCTTGGGGTGTGCAAGTCAGCTCTCTGTCAAACGAAACCGTCCCTGCGGGCTGAGAACAGGAGCTGTTGTCGTACAGCGCCACGGCTTTCATTCTGCCCAAGGACGGCGGGCCTCCCAGGCCACCAATCGAGAACCTCTGGCTCCAGCCATAGCCCGCGACACAAGAGTAGGACGTGAGCGTTCGCTTGTCTACATGCGTGCTGTTGTTGATGCTGCTGCAATCCGGATCGTTGAAGGTTGTGATCGTTGCAGTGCTATTTGCCTCGAGCGTGACTTGGAAGCTTGTTATGTCGTCGGGGTTGGTGTGACACGAGCCGTCGGCTTTGAACACGGTCACGTTGGCCACTTGGCTACACCACGGGTCGGCAAAGTCTTCCATGACCAAGTACGGGGTGTTGTTGCCGAACATTGTAGCCGCCAGTGGAAAGTAGCCACTGGTGCAGTTTGAAAGCGAGTAATGTGCACTTCCGATAGCCTGACACGTCGGCTTTGTGGGGTCCAGCTGCGTAGGACACACGAAATCTTGGGTGAATACTAGCTTCACGGGTGCCTCGGAGCACGAACTGTCAGCGTAGATCGAAACGGCTGTCATGCTTGGGGTCGGACCGCCTAGGTAATACCGCGTGTTGTTCCCGACGCATGGATGGTAACCAGTCGCCATTGCGAAGCTCACTGTGGTCTCCTTCTCCATCCCCGCGGCGGTGCAATGCGCATCAGTGAACGTCGTGATCTTCAGCGAGTGCCCCAACGTGAGCTTAGTACTCCCTGTACCTGCTCGATTGGCGTGACAGTCCCCATCCAGAGGGTATGCAGTGATGCCGTTCAACGCGTCTCGGTCTCCACACCACCCCGCAGTAGTGTCGTAGGTTTCAATTGCTAGATATGGTTGCTGCCAGCCGAACACTTGGTTGGCGAGCTCATGCATCTGGTAACTATCCGAATAGGAGCAGTCGGTGCAGTCGGAAACAGAGTAGACCAGTCCGTCCTCCGCACAGAGGGGGTTCCATCTGTCCATTTGCGGGGTGCAAGTCAACTCGCTGCTAAGCGTGAGCATCTCTGCCGGCTGGGAGCAGGAGCTATTGCCGTACAGTGCGACGGATTTCAGTTTGCCCATTGCTGGCGGGCCTCCCAAGCCACCAATCGAGAACTTCTGGCTGCAGCCGTTATCGCTGCCACATCCGCTGACCCCGACGCAAGAGTAGGACGTGAGCGTCCGCTTGTCTACATTCGTGCTGTTGTTGATGCTGCTGCAGTCTGGGTCATCATACGTCGTGATTGTTGCAGTGTTGTCCGCCATGATCGTCACCTTGAAACTCGTTGTATCGTCGGTGTTGATGTGGCAGAAGCCATCGGCTTTGAACACCGTCACGTTGGTCACTTGGCCACACCAACGGTCGGCGAATTCTTCCATGATCAAGTGTGGGGAGTTATTGCCGAACGTTGCAGCCGCCACCCCCGAATAGTCCCTCGTGCAGTTTGAAAACGAGTAGTGTGCGTTCCCATCCGCCTGGCACATCGACTTCCCGGGATCCTGTTGGGCCGCACAAGCGAAACCTTGCGTAAAGCGCAGCTTCACGGGTGCTTCGGAGCAAGTGTTGTCCTCGTACACTGCGACAGCCGTCATCGGTGGGGTCGGGCCACCCAGGTAGTACCTCGTATTGTTCCCGACGCATTGATGGTAACCAGTCATCATGGCGTAACTCACGGTGGTCTCCGTCACCAGGGTAGTGCAGTCGGCATCGTTGTACATCGAGAGAGTCAGCGAGTGATCCAGTGTGAGCTTCGAGCTCGCAGTGCCCGCCCCGTTGGGGTGGCAGTTCTCGTCCAGATGATACGCCGTGACGTCACCCAACGCGGAGTCGTCTCCGCACCAGCCCAATGTGGGGTCATACGTCTCAACGAGCAGATACGGATTCTGCCAGCCAAGCGCTTCGTTGATGATGCCGTAGTTATCCCACCCGCCTTGGTAATAGTACGTGCAGTCCGAGACGGAGTGGACCAGCCCGTCGTTTTTGCAGACAGGGTTCCAGTGGTTCTCCTGATACTTGCACTCCACCGAATTGGTGTACGTGAGCGTCGACGCCGGCTGGGAACACGAACTGTTCTCGTAGGTTGCGATGGTGGCTCGCATCTGGCCACCGCTCACGAGGGCGGGGCTGAGGACGGCAGCGAAGACGCTGCCGAACGAGAGGAGGCGCATTGTGCGAGCTGAAGACGCGCTTGAAGCTGCTGGCGGCGGGAGACTGGGACTGCTGGGCTTGCTGGGGAGACGGAAACTTGGAGAATGAGCGCCTCTTGCGCGCTCAGGCTGTGGCTCTCAGGGGCGGCGACCGCAGCAGAGCCGTACGTTCGCGACCCTCGAAATTCACCTGAAAGGGCTTGAAGGATATGGCTGGAGGATGCATTAATATCTGTCAGGTAGTACTATGTTGTCGTAGTACAGTGTTGCAGTACTACTACATGTAGCAGTACCGTATTTTCAGATTCATTTTACATTTCACATTATTTTTCATTATTGCATAGTTTTCCAGTATTTTAACGGATTTATAAATCCCTGGCATTTGAAGATCGGCGTCACAGCTCGAAGATGGAGATCGTGGCTGTCCCCGTGCTCCACGACAACTACGCGTATCTGCTCATCGACAGCAAGCACCGTACGCTCGTCTCGTTTCTTATCCACTGTGTCCTCCTGCTCTCCGACAGGTCCATGTCATGCCTATGATGTTCGCATTTATCAATATTTCGTCCAGAAATCGCAGCAGCACTGGACCCCGTGGACGCTGGAGCGGTATACGCGCGTGCCTCCGAGCTCAACGTGAAACTAACTGCAATCCTGACGACGCACATACATTGGGATCATGCGGGGGGGAATCTAGCGCTTAAGAGGTTGGTGCTGCAGAAGGAGGGACGGCAACTCAAGGTCGTTGGAGGTCAGGGGGACGACGTACCAGGAGCTACTCGCCACGCTCATCACGGAGAAACGATCGCTCTAGGAGACCTGACAGTGCGAGTATTGGCGACGCCGTGTCACACCAGAGGCCACGTGATGTACTGCTGCCAAGACGCCTTATTCACGGGGGATACGCTGTTTGTCGCTGGCTGCGGCCGGTTCTTCAGCGGCTCAGCCGCCGAGATGCATCACGCGTTGAATGAAGTAGTGGCCTCGCTACCGAAAGACACGAAGGTATTCTGTGGTCACGAGTATACAGTCAGCAATCTGCGCTTTGCAGCTCACGTGGAGCCTGACAACGCTGCTATCCAAGAGAAATTGGCGTGGGCCACCATCCAAACAGCGAAGGGGGAGTCCACGATCCCGTCTACGATCGCAGAGGAGCTGGCGACCAACCCGTTTATGCGTATACACCACTCCAGCGTCCAAACGTTCGTTGGCGGTGAGACGGATCCTGCGGTCGTCATGGGGAAACTACGGGCAGCGAAAGACGGCTTCAATGGTGGAGGCGGGAAGACCCAGCTCTTCGCCATGGCGTGGCACGCCGCTGTCTGCTTTACGCGTCAAATGGAGCCGAGGTACCAGATCATCGCAGCGCTGGGCGTCGGGTTCGTGGCTCTGAACACGGTCGTAAGCTTCCTCCCTTCCTAATAGCAAGTCTCAGAGTAAGAGAAGGAGGCTACGAGATCTATCCGAAACGAAACGATACGAACGACCGTGTTACTCAAAGATCGTCACTGACTACGCCGTGGTCACTGACGCGATAGTGCGATGGGGTAGGCTGGACAGCAGGACGCTACGCCACTCTTGGACCTCTTCCGCAGTTCGAACTCGAACGTGGAGTACCTGAGGTTGTGGCGAGTCCAGTGTGATGAGGAGTTCCAACGACGGAGAGGCTGTAGAAGTCCCCATGGACGCCGAGATGGCCGAGGCACTCCGCCGTCGGATCTTCACGCCTTGGATATACCCCCGCCATCGTGGCACTTCGTAGGGCTTGTCACTAGCGTAGTAGGACATCATCGCACCTTGTACCACGAAGAAGTACCTGCGCCAGAGTCCTAGAAAGGAGCTCTTCTTCTCCATCCAGCCGCTCTTGGAGATGGAAATGGACATGCGATCGAAGAGACAGAGCCCGTCCGGGTCGAAGGACGCCATACTCACAGTCAGCTCTTCGCTAGAGCCCACAGACCAGCATCGAGAGCGACGGCGGGCTGGAGTCTTCAGCGCGCGCAGCCAGCGGTTCCGCTCCTGGGCGTCGTGGGCTCGGATGTCGATGACCTTCCCGCAGGCGCCGTAGACCTTGAAACCCACGCGGTTGCTCCGATCCGTGTCGTCGACGTGGGCCACACGCATCACTCCTCGAGGCTGCGCGGCGTCTCCGAAGTGGAAGAGGTTACGCGCCGTCCAAGCAGAAGCCACCGAAGCCTGCGCCTGTTTGAGGAAAACCTCGGCCGGGAAACTTGTGAAGTAGGAGAGCATGGCGCCGTCCAGACAGAAGTATCGGTGTCGCCACCGTCCCAGTCGTGCGCCACGCATCCAAAGCCAGCCACAGAACTGATCTTCCAGTGCCACCGCGCCGGATTCAAGCGGCGGCAAGTCACGCGAAGTCTCGGCGAAGCTTAGCGATGCCCAACTCGGCGGCGGCAGACCCTCGGGCGTCCCGAGAAGGCAGTCTGGCCGCCGGAATGAGGTCTCCAACTCGTGATCGAGGCGCTCGGCATCGGAAGCGTAGGCGGAAAACACCCGCTCGACGCGCGTGTACGTCATGCTCGACGGATTGAGCCCCTGTCGAGTTGGTAGCCGCTAGAGCTTTCTCTTGCAGCTCCACGGAGGCGAGAGTTTCGGAACTGAAGGTGAGTTTGGGATTGCCCCAAAGGCAGAAGCCATCAACGCAGCGAACCGCCCGCGGAACTCATGGAGAAGCGGAGCTGCCAGTCCACACCCATCGCATTTCGGAGGATTGGTTGCCGGATTCGACGGTTTAGTCGCCACTAAAAATACCAGGCAAGTGGACGGGGCATTCCGCAACGGGAAGGCAACGGCCAAGAGACTTGAAGCCGCTGGGACGGTGAAGACGATGGCCTGGTGGATCCCACACCGGTCTTTTCCGCTGCACGGACAGAAAGCGTTGAGCTCCTCAATGAGCTCCTCGCAGACTCCAAAGCGTCGAAAATGAGACGATGTTCGGTGTGTTGAACATGGGGAGAGGCCCTTCCAATAACGAGGCGCTCGTCACTGCCTAGCGACCGCGGGAAGAAGCTTGAAGCCAAGAATACGACCCGCAACGGCGCGGTTAGTGATCTTTCATCGGCACATTCGCGTGTCCATTGCCGTCTCCCAGCCCAGAAACCAACAGCAGACCCATCGGCCACAAAGAAACGAGCCACTTGCCATGGAAGAACTCGGTCCTCATACCTTCCACCGATCACTCTCATGCCACACAGCCAGACTCATGCATCACCCCAGTGTTCAATTATGCAGCGCTCTCTCTGGATATGAGAGCTCCAAGCTGATCGCCAACCAGCCCACATCCCCATTCCCAGCTCCCCTCGGTCCGTAGGTTCCGACGCTACGTCGTGTCCGCGGAGCGGAGCACGAAGACGGTCACGAGTCCGTGGAGCTCGCGATACGCGATCTGACGTCGGTCCAGCGACAGTCGCACCGCCGTGAGGATGCGCGGCTTGCCGTTCACCGAGTGATGACCCACGCCGCAGATCAACAGACAGCGGCGGATCCGCTGCGCCTGGCAGTACTCGATGGCCTCGCGAGCCACCCAGAGCGCCTCCATGACGATCATCCCGTGCAAGTCAATGGGTCGTTGGTGTCTGCCACACAGCACCAGCAATAAAAACACATCCAAAGTTCAAGATGAAAGACCTTGGAAGTGGGCCGTTGGCCTCCCAACGGACAGCAGCGAACGCACTTGAGATGCTCCTCGTGCGCCAGAAAGAACTCGTGCGCCCATTGCCGTTGCGCCTCGCGATGGTCCCGTCGAGCCTGGCTCAGTCTACGCCATTCGACCAAAGACACACCCAAGGGATCCGCCAGTCAGCTGAGTGCTAAAACGGAGGAACCAGTTAGAGGATAGATCACTCACTCTCGCACGCGATCGACCGCCAGAACGTGTTGGCCCCGTCGAAACGACGCCAGCACCGCACAGTAGCGGTCGCTGAGTGCCTCTTTAGCAGCGTTGACATTACGGCGACTCGACACGAGGGTCCAGTCTTCAGCAGCGCGACCTCGGCGATTGGACTGGACTGCCTCCTCCACCTCCGCGACTTCCACTGCCATCTCCGCTTCCTCCGCCTCGGTCACAGAGGGCACTGGCTTCTCAACCAACGGCAAGTCGAAGATCTCACGCAGAGCCGCCTCCGTGGCGTCCGAGCTGCAGCCGTTGAGGAAGAACGTCTACAAACATACACACAGACACAAGCCCATTCTGTCCTAGTTAGCCAGCCCTCCACAATCCCTCTCATAGTCCATGAAGCCTCGTGAAAGCATACAGTCTGAATGACATTCATGCCAATGCTGGGTAGCAGACTCTTGAGCCGCTCGAGCTTGAGTTGCGTGGTGATTCCGGCCTCCAGGCGATCGTTCGGGGCCCGTTGATGGCCCCACGCATTGAGCGCCATCGCCCCTTTGTTCTTGACCGTATTCTTGGCCACAGGAAGCCTCGGATAAGCTATGGTTACAGGGGAAGGCTTGGGAGGCGGGCGATGAGGCTCCTGCTCCAGTTTCTGTTGTCTGCGTTGTTGACGCCGGAGCTTCTTCTGCTGCGTCTTGCTGCTGTTTAACGTCGGAAATTGGCCCAAGGAGTCCACTTCGGGGCCATTTGCACGCAGGTTATGCTGTCGAGCGGCGGTACGAGCGTTTGCGTCCACCACCGTAGCGTAACTCTGTACGTGGTTTAAAGCCCGGAGGTTGTGTAAGGCTTCGGCCGCAGCGTCCACGTCGTAGTTGTGGCGGTCCAACACGTCCTCCACGATCTCAGCGCGGTAGTTTGGATACATTTCCAGCAGATGCTGCAGCGGATGCGGGTCGTCGGCTTCGCTGCCGTCTTCACTGCTGTCTTCTTCGTCCAAAGTCAGCAGTAACTGCTGGACGAAGCCGCCGTTTGTGGACAGAATGCCATCTTTCTCGCTCTCTGGCAAAGCCTGTAGAGCCGTCACGAACGCGCTGCACTCGTCCAGTCCTAAGCCACTGCACAGGTCGGTCAGCTGCAGTCGGGAGTCGTTGTGACGTCGCAGTGAAGCTGCCTGCTGATCCTGTTGACTTAACGCCTTGATGGCCACGAGACTCAGCACTTCGTCCACAGCCAGTGACACGTTGCCGTCAGCGGAGAGCAGCGCGTTGCGCACGTCGCGTCGCGTCACCTGCGGCGGCAATTGGAACCCGTCGGCGTCGAAGGTGGCCGTCATCTCGAGCACCACATTGATTTGCGAAGCCAAAGCGTCGTCTTCTTCCGGTTCAACCTCGAGCCTCAGACCGCGTGGGAGGTCGTCGAGAGAAGGGAAGGGGGCGGAAGGAGCATACGAAGCAGTTGGGGAAGTCTTGGACGCGGTGGATCCCAGCATCGTGTCGGAATGAAGCGTGGAAGTGCGGCGACTTTGGCGGGAGAAGGTGTCGACAATATGCGTGACGCTCTTCGAGACTGGCGTCAAAGGGAGAGGCAGGTGCGAATTTAGACAGGGTTACACTATGAAACAACGAAACTGGCGCATGGTAACCTTTCTTAATTTCGGTAGACGATTTCGGTATTCAAAGTGATTCTCAGGTTTGCTTCCGCTTTTCGGAATCCAAGGAGGGACGCTGATTGGCTCTTAATTTTGCAGCAAACCCTGTCGACTTAGGGTCGATAACTCGGCTGCCAAATAGCAGTTAAATTGAGTAATTGGTGAAATACCTGGTATCCACGGGTGCAATTTCCCCTCTCCCAGCAGTCGTCTACTTACTCTGGAATGCATGCCACTCTCTAACTCAATCAGTCGACTTACTCTATATTGTCGACTTACAACCGTTCTTCCCCCCCCTCGGACTCGATATATCGCCCCATCCGCCCACTCCATAGTACAACCAAGAGGAAGTGCGGGCGCCATGGACCGCAACGAGAACGGGCGCGTCGTCATGATCGTGCGCGCCAACTCCCCGCGCCACGCGCACGGCAACGTCCCAAACGGCGGAGGCGGATCACCCGGCGGTAGTCCAGGCGGCGGTGGCAACGACCCGCTGGCCTTGAACCTTGGCGCCATGGAGGCGGATTGGCGACAGCAACAGTTCCAGCGCCAGCGCATGCAGCTGCTCAGCATGGCCATCTTCCTGTGCTTCATGGTGCTCTTCTTCGACAACCGCGCGGGCGATGCGCGCAACGCACGGAACTCGCGTGGAGCTGGAGGTACAGACGGCGCCGGCCGCAACCGCTACTCGCTGCCGCGCGACGCCTTCAACGACACCGATCGGCTGGAGAAGGTGCGGCAGTTTGAGGCACTACTGCACGAACAGCCAGGCTACCGCCACAAGGAGCCGCCCATGAACGTCACAGGCATCTACTCCGGTATGTTCTCCCGCCAGATGAGGCAGCGGAAGCGCTGGATCCGAGGAGCTTCCGGTGGATTTGGGTGAGCGTTTGACCTCTGTTGTGTGGCTCTATGTTGCTGCTATGATGCTGGAACGATAGGCACGTGGGACTCGCTGACGGCGGAGGACTACGACGCGAACAAGCCCGTGTATAAGGACATCATGTGAGCCGCGTCGCTACTGTCTTCTGCGGTCGGAATGCTGGCGTTTGACCAATTCCATCCGTTATCAGGCTCGGAAACTAACGTGTGCGTCTGCTGTTGTGTGTGTGCTTGACAGTCCGTACTTGAAGGTGGACCGGGAGATCCAGCTGCAGCAGTACACGCAGCCAGTGGAGGCCGGTCACACGTGGCTGTTCCTGAAGATGAAGGAGCCGGCGTCGAAGGAGCTGAAGAAGGAGGTGGCTTACGTAACTGGTCAGTTGGTGATCTACGAGGAGCAGGCGTCCTTAGCAGCCACGATCCTGCCTGTTCAAGGCGTTTTCCTGCGCAAAATGGGCAAACTCACGCTCTTCGGCAACAGTCCGGACTCCAGCGTGCAGATTTTGTATCGGAAGGACAAGAGCAATACTGCAGCCAATCTCACGACGACTTTGCTGGAAGCCACGGAGACCCCCGTAGCGTCCGAGAGCATCGACGACGAGGAGAATGAAGAGGAAGGCGACGGGAAGGCGCATCTGGAGCGCCTGCCGCGTCAGCCTCGGGCTGAGCTCATGAACCTGGGCGTGCTGGACGGCGTGCCGGCGGTTGAGAACAAGGACGAGTACGCGTCGATCGACATCTCTCCCCCGCGGTATTCGTACGTCTCGCGGTTCCGGAGCAGTGACTCGTTCAGCGATCAGTGCGTGAGCATCGTGGAGATGTCGCTGGTGAACGGCACGACCCCTGGAGCTGCCAAAGGTAAGGGAGGAGAGATCAAGGAAGACGACGATGCTGCCACGGTCCTGCAGAAATCCTTACGCCACATGAAGCTGGAAGGAACGCTGGCCAGTGTGAACTGTGGCTTGTACTTGAAACTGGACACGACGTTCCAGGAAGAGAACCTGAACGTGTTCTTCGCCAAGGCCTCGCGGTACGCAGTCATCATGACGTTTATTGCCATGAGCGAGATCTACTTCTTGCTCCGGCAGCTGCAGATCTCGAGCACACAAGCCACTGCAGCCAAGGTCTCGCTGCTCACGATCGGTCAGCAAGCCATCGTGGACTCGTACCTGTGTCTAGGCCACTTGACCGTCGGCATTGTGGCGCAGAATGTGTTCGCGGCCTTCGCGTCCGTCGCGTTCGTGAAGCTCATCATCTTCTCGGTATTTGAGATGCGATACCTGCTGATCATCTGGAAAGCACGACGACCCCAGGGCTTCTCGGAGGGCTGGCTCACGCTCCGACGCGAACTCACGACGCTGTATTCGCGCTTCTACCTGTCGTTGCTGGCCGGACTCTGTATCTTCTACAATTTCTCGGTACGGGTTCGTGCTGGCCGCTCGCTTTGTATGGTGGAGCGACGGACTGACTTGACGCTTCTCCCATGCTATCTCTTCTGGTAGAACCACCTGCCGGTGCTGGTCTTCATCTGCTACTCCTTCTGGGTCCCGCAGATCGTGCACAACGTCCACCGGTACGTGCTGCTTGGCGGCTTCCGCCTGACTTGCTGATGCTGATAGCTGGTCCTTGTGCTGTGATGCAGGGAGGTGCGGAATCCCTTCGACCTTGGCTACTTATTCGGCATCAGTGCGTTGCGCTTGTTCCTGCCGCTGTATTTCTACGGTTGCCCCGAGAACTTCCTCACCGCCTTCCCCATGGTAAGAAGAGCTATGATAGCCGACGATGCAAACAGCATGGTGCATCAGACTGCGACGCGAACGAAACTGAGCGTGATTGACTGATGGGGTGGATGTTGTGCTGATAGTATGAGAGCAAGATCGACCCGCAGTTCTGCTACGCGCTGACGGCGTGGATGCTGCTGCAGGTAGGAGTGCTGGCTTTGCAGCAGCGGTACGGACCACGGTTCTTCGTGCCGGCGCGGTTCCTGCCGGTCAAGTACAACTACGAGCGCCGCATCAACCTGCAGCAGATGGCGCTGTTGCACTCGGGCGGCAGCGCCTCCTGCGACGAGGACAACTCGGTGGACTGCGTGATCTGCATGGTGGAGATCGACGTGGATGCGCGCGACTACATGATCGCGCCGTGCGACCACATCTTCCACCGCGAGTGCCTCCAGGGCTGGATGCAGGTCAAGATGGAGTGTCCAACATGTCGCTGCGTGTTACCAGAGCCTTAGAGTGAGCTGAGCCCCACCTGAAGTTGTGTCGATGCAGAGGTTGTGTCCATCGATGCAGAGGTGGGCGGAACAAAAAAAAAGAACGAATGAAGACATAAAACTGGAGAAGGGGAGCAGCTCTCGACGAAAAACGAGGTTGCCCATCACGTGGCCGATCACGAAGGGACGAGCACGCGGGAAGCGAAGATCCCAGTGCGTCGGCGGCTCACTTCCACTCCGGTCTCTATCTTCGGGTGGTGGCTGCATCCTGCTGCCGCAGTATTTGTCGCTGTCAACAACAGTGGCAGCACTTCGAAGCAACGCACAACATATCGCTAGTATAGGTGGACGAGCCTCCTTGGGGAAATAAAGGCTCCAAGATATCTACAAGTACGTGTCCATGGCAGGCACCGCCCCTAAAGACGCGGCATGCATCTACTTGCTAGAGTTGTACGGTTGCATGGTGTGCTGAGCATATTCCCACCCCGCACATCGGCGTCTGTCATTGCTAACTGGAGAGGGCACCACTTTGAGGCTGGCAAGGCGCGTTGGCTGTCCAACGAAGGATGCTTGCGTTGCCGCTTTCGCTGTCCCACGCCAGTCAGCGCATGCCGAAGGAGTGCTCTTTCGTCGCGACGTCCGTCTCCCCCATCTCGCGCTGTGCGGCAGTCACATGTGCAGGGGGGAACCGTACATGTCGGGTCGCACTCGTGAGTCACGAAGGTTCAGCGTCAGGTTTTAAGAATAATAGGTTTATAAGATAGCCAGTTCAAAAAGAAGGTTTTAGATTGTGGATCTCTGTATTTGTAAGCATTGTTTCGATGCTTGGCTTTTTTAACCTATTTTAGAGAAATGCACCTATCGTTTGCGCTGTGCATTACTAATGCAGGTTTTTAGCAGAGCTGAACTTGCTGACTGACTGCCAGCCTGTTGAATTTACTTCGAAAACGTTTCGCGTCAATTATTGATTCGAACTCATCAAACGGAAATAATATTTACGGCTCGGTATATATTCGAATTTGGGGTCTGCCTCGGTCATTCGCTATTGGAATTTGCCATATATTTCCTACTTGGCCCGTCTCAATTGGCCAATATATATTGCATTGTGTGTCGACGCTGCCCTATCGCGTACAGATTACGACACTTTGATAACGGTCTTACCTTTCCCCTCAGTATACTATTGGAATTGACACAAAACGTCCAAGGCTGGGAACTTTTACAGACGTCGATACAAAATCCAAGTAAAAACGTACTTCTCGTAATATCAACGCGTCGCAATCTGTATCATTTCCGACCATTAGCATTCGGCGGTGCCCAACCGATCCCATTTGCTTCCCGATGCATCATCCGCCGCCTTCCAGAGGTCGAGCTCTGCAGCCTCCACGGCTCTCTACCGAGCCCCGCGATGACGTGGCGCACTCTCTTGTCCCTCCCACCCCGAGTCGAAGGGGGGACCAGAGGCGTGTCCACATTTGGTGTTTGTGGCCCTGCGCCATCTGCGGCATGACGCGTGACAAGCGCGTTGCGCTCCTGATGGGGGCGTGTCCACAAGAGCCCAACGGCGGCGGTAGGCACCTGCTGCAGATCCCAACATGACCGAAGCCGCACTAGCGGGCCAGGGACGCGGACCGACCGTCTCGCTCATGACCCGAAGGGCCTCCGCGCCGCCTTCCCAGTCGTCATCTCTACCGGCAGAGGCGGCCAATGCTTCCAGCGACGCGGCATCGACCGCTGTGCCCACCAAACCTCGGAGTTTCAGCAGCGGAAGTAGCAGTAGCAATGCCGCCAATAGTGAGAACGCGAGTGCCGGTAGCAATGCAGCCAGGTCAGCCGCAGGAGGCAGTAGCGCCGACCAAGCGAAGGCTGGAGGAGCTGGAGGCAACCCGACGATCCATCAAAACCACCCGGCGGACGCATGTCGGTATCCCAACAAGCGCTGCTACAACAAGCGCGCGATGAAGAACAACGGCGAGTTGCACAAGTTCTGCGACGCACATCGCGACTCCGCCAACCGGTATCAACGGCGACTCGAGCAGCGACTCAAGGAGAAGCGCATCCAGTCGCGATTACGTACGATGCAGGCCCAGCAGGCCCAAGCGCAAGCTCAAGCACAGGCCCAAGCTCAAGCACAGGCCCATCTTCAAGCACAGGTCCACGCCCAAGCACAAGCTCAAGCTCGAGTCCAAGCACAGTTAGAAGCCGCCCAATCTGCAGCCATTGGCGTGTCAAGCCCAATGCTCAGAGACCATTTCCCCAGGATGGAGGTGTATGGCATGCCCGTGCCGCAGCTTCCAACTGACTTAGTCACACCACCTGTGAGCGGGCCGGCTGTCCATCAAGTTCAAGATCACATTCAAGTTCCACCTCCAGGTGGAAGTACCCCGACGGGCTTGTGGAGCCAGCGGGAGAATGAGTACGAACCGTTTCAGCATCCAGTGCCGCTGCAAAGCGAGGACCTTGACTGCCTCTACCTGCTCTTCCTCGAGCCGTGAGGCACCGCAGAAGACATGTAGCATCCGTCTCTTCGGGCGAACGAACTGCCACAAGCCACAGCAAAGCGCAACGCCTCGCTGTGATGGAGATACGCCGTCGTGCCAGGCCCCGTCGGACGTCCTAGCTCATCAGCGTCAAGACTCGTGGCCATGGAGCCTTGACCGAACGTGAGGTCGAGCCACATGAGTGCAGAACTGAAGGCACTGTGGCTTGCCGGTGGGTCAAGAGCAGGCAAGCGCTACGCCACGCCGATGTGTCGTCGTTATGTGTTCCGGTCGTGGCACGAGCTGCAGACTCACGAGTCCTTCTTGGCGCGACGCCGCGCAGACCCCAAAACTGTGAAGTATCAAGTAAATCCCTGCATCCAACGGTGAACAAGTAATAGAACGTAGAGCTATTTAAGTTGTCCAGCCTCGAACCCAGGCCATTCCTGCCAGACCTCTTCCTCTCCCCATTCCACCACGACATCGACTGCTTTCCTTCTTCATCGCTCCTTCTTGGGCTCGTGATCGTCGTCTACCAGACAGCGTTGGAAGCCGCGCTCCAGCTCGGCGCGGTCGAATCGCTGACCGATAAGTACCAGGCGTGACACACGCGCGTCACCGCTCGTCCAGGGAGCTGCCGGCGCGATCGTGTATGTGTCGAGAACTCCTTGCACGACACAGCGGCGGTCCGCAGCATCGCCCGATACAGCCAACACGCCCTTCACACGCAGTACGTCCGCCCCTTTCACGTACTTCGTCACCACCTCCGACAACCATTCGCCGAAAGCGGCCACGTCCACCTCGCGCTCCACCTCAAAGTGGACCACACTGACTCCTCCCGTGTGCTGCCCGCGAGCCCGAACGCCACCCTTCTGGCCGCCAGCGCCGTCGCCATTGACTGCCTTGTTCTGCTCGTTGAATCGCACGGCATCGAATGTGTTCACGTCCAGAATCTTGGCCAGATCCACATTGGCATTCACACACGAACAGACCGTGGCCTCTTCATTGATCGCCTCCAAGGCGTGCTCCAGTCGTGATTGCTCCTCCGGAGTGGCCATGTCCACCTTGTTAAGCACCACGATGTCTGCATACAGCGCTTGACGCTGCAGTTCAATCGGGAACACGTAGCTATCTCCCTTCCAGTAAGTCTGCGCTGCCTTAGCATCCACCATGGCCACAATGGCGTCCAGACGGAAACGCGAGGCTCGGAGGCGCAAGAACGTCTCGATAATTGGTCCAGGATCTGCCAGACCCGTGGTCTCCACCACCAGATAGTCGAAGCTCTGCTCGTCCACCAGCCGCAGCAAATAATCGAGAATGCGCTCCAGCTCGTCGCCGCCTTTGCCTTTGCCGCCACGTGCCGTGCAGCACATACAGCCGTTCTTCAGCACGTAAATGCCATCACGCTCTTCGCTCCCAGACTGTAGCAGAGCGTGGTCGATGCTCACGGCGCCCAACTCGTTCTCCAACACCATGATCTTGTACGGGAGCTCCTCGGTATGGAGGATGCGGTTGAGTAGTGTGGTCTTGCCTGCGCCCAGGAAACCCGTCAAGATCGTGACGGGTACAGCGTGGGCCGCTGTTCCCCCGGCATTGGCTTGAGCCAGCGCCTCGGTCTTGCGCTGGATGCGGCGCTCACGGCGCATCTGTAAGCACCATGCCACTATGTTGGCCAGCACGAAGGACGCGAGCAATAGCGCCACAACCACGACGCCTAGAAACGTCCAGAGACCACGAGAAGACCCAGAACGAGACGGAGCGTCCATTGAGATGAACGTGTCGTGGTCGAAGTCGCGCGGGGATCCGGCAGCGCCCGCTATGCCCAGCAACGGAAGCAACATCTTGCGGATTCGGTGAGTATCTTGTTGCGTGGATAGTGGTGGCAGTGATGACGCCAAGAAAGACGGAGGAAACTGTACGACTGCGGAAATGAATACATGTTGAAAAACAGATTATTGTATTCGGTTTTACAGTGTAAATTGCGACTGAAAGAGCCTTGGATATCAAATTCCCTGCATATACCGATGCTGTTGCACGAGCTTTGTCGCCGAAATGCAGAAGTGCGACCATGAGTGCCACTGCTTCTATGGCACAGAACCCTCTTTATAGCGATCGATCGCAAGTATCCAATTAACGAAGATATACGGTATCGCAAGAACTTGACGTTGAAGTTTTGTTGCAAGAAACACTCCTGATTGGTTAAAACCATCACCATTTATCAACTTAAGCAATCCATACAGTACCTTCCATTTCCTTCGATCTTTTCTTCCAGCAGCTCCAAACGCCATTCCTCCAGTATGCCGACGACCGCCGATACGTGTCTCTACGGCTCCGTGGTGGGGCTGGACAAGCTGCTGGCGCTGGATTCCGGTAGCAACCAGGCGGAGGAGCGTCCTGCCTCCCTCGCTCCGCCCGAATGCGACGAGTGCGAGCAACAGAGCGCGTCTGTGGCGTGCGAAGACTGCGGTCTAGTGTACTGCTCACCTTGCGATGCTCATCGCCACCGCAAGGGCAAGCTGCAGTCGCATCAGCGGACGGCGATCGTACTTGAGAGGGATGTCGCTGAGGAATCTGGCTCGAATGACGCTTCCGTGAACGACTGGAGCGTCCGCGACGTGTGCGAATGGCTGGAAGCGCACGACCTGCTGCTGTTTGTGGACGAAGCACGTGCTCAGACTCTAAATGGCGCTGGCCTGCTCTCTTCCGAACGTCTTGATCGGTTTCTGGAGCTGTCGACGGGTGTCTCACGTGGCCAGAAGAAGAAACTTCAGCGAGAGGTGCATAAGCTCCAGAGCACTACGATTAAACCCGAGCAAGAGGGAGCTTCGTCGAGCAATAGGCAAGAGTTGAAGACGCCACCAGCCCCGTCGCTGCCTCCACCTCGCCAAACCAACAGTAACTCGATGCGACGCATTGGCCTGGACCTTCGGGTCGACGTTCAACCTCCAGTAGCCACGCGACCGGCTCCTCGTAGAGCGAAGAGCTTGCTTCCCCTTGGTGTGAATCAACTCAAGATTGACGTGGGTGAAGGCGATCGTGGGGCTTCCTCAACACCCAAGCGCAGTAATGGAGGCATTCGGCAGGCCTCTGGGGCGTTAAACCTGGATTTATCGCAGGTCAAACGCGAGGAGAAGGCGGTGACGGCGTCCTTCGACTTCTCAGCGACAGGTCGGCTTCAGACCCAAGGCTTCGAGATCAACGTAGGGTCAGCGAGCGTATTTTAACGGCTTTGGGGTGATTTTACTGACAAAAAACGTTGCTACGGGTGTTTATCGCAGACGCGGGGCATTGCAAACGTGCCATTTCGCAGTCGACAGCAGCAGCGACAGACTGAAGGGAAGCAATCTGCCTCCGACTCAGCTACAGAGACGCTGGGTACTCGGGAATCTCTGTTGATACTGGAGGAATTGGGGCACGGAGCAGGCGGGAAAGTGTTCAAGGCGCTGTATATGCCAACGTTTCGACTGGTGGCGGTGAAAGTAATCCGCGTCTACGACCAGCAAAAGCGCCACCAAATGGTGCGTGAGCTCAAATCACTATACGTCAACTTCGTGCCGCTCGCAGCTGCCACTTTCCCTTCCGCTTCAGCCTCGTCGACTGTGCAGGCGGCCTGTGAGGAGCTCGTCGTGTTTTACGACGCCTATACGAACCCAGAGGTGGGCTCCGTGTCTATTGTGCTGGAATACATGGACGGCGGCTCGCTTGAGGACCATATGCAGGCCACAAGTGGAGAAGCCGGCTGCTCCTCGGAGAAGGAGATCGCCAATGTTGCGGTCTGTGGACTGAAGGGTCTGGCCTTCCTGCACGAACACCATCAATTGCATCGAGATATCAAGCTCAGCAACATGCTGATCAACCACCAGGGCCAAGTCAAGGTAACAGTCAATGTCCTGTCCATGGTGGGACCACTTTCTAAGCGAAGCGTGTGTGTTTTGATTGCAGATTTCGGATTTCGGGATCTCTCGGGACCTGGAGAGCACTCTGGCCAAGGCCACGACCTTCACGGGCACGCTCCTGTACATGGCCCCGGAACGAATCAGCGGTGGGATGTACTCGTACCCTTCGGACATTTGGTCCTTTGGGCTAGCAGTCATGGCGTGTGCCATCGGGAAGCTGCCGGTCCCAGCCAAGGACGGTTATTGGGGCGTCGTCCACGCCGTTCAAGAGCAGCCATCACCTCGTCTCTCGGACTTTGGCGACCGCTTCTCGCCGGAACTCTGCGATTTCCTGGACCAATGTCTGCAGAAGAACCCAATGTTACGCCCGCCTGCTGCTCGGTTACTGGAACATCCGTTCATCCGAAAGAACCACTCGCCACGGGAACAAGAGAGTGCTCGACTGCACCGCGAACAGCAGCCACCGACCGAGAAGGCACTCGAACGCAGTCGGCAAGAGCTGCTCAACATTGCTACGAAGGCTCACAGTTGGTGCCAGGAACATGTTGATGCGCTACGACAGCGCTCGCCGTCCAAGACACAGGGCGACCAACCTCAAGAAAGCTTCGAGCATATCTCCAGTCGCTCCAAGATCGAGGCCTTGGCCGCTCAACTCCGCCTACCAATCGACGAAGTCGCCACGCACTTGAGCTTCTTGGCTCAGTATTGCGACTAAAAGCTGGTGTTTCATCGACGTTATTATCCTTTGAGTAGCTATACATTTCTTATTTGTGCTCTCTTGTACCAAATCTGCCTGCTCTGTCTTCTTATTTGATGGGAGGGAGCCTGTATTCCCCTCCTGCTTCATTCCTGGCTTCGCCTTTGGCCAGTTCTTCAAGATGGAGAGTGAGCCGATGCCGTCGTCGTCCATGGCGGTGCTGACATCGCCAAGACGTGAGCTTCTAGCCGCTATGCGCACTCTGGACGGTGACGCGCTGGCGTTTCTGTCCGCTTCAAGTGTCCAGGTATCCACGACGCAGTCAGGTCTGGAGCAATTGCTGGCGTTAGCTCATGACCATGTGGACGCTGTGATGACGCGTCACGATGACGACGAGCGCGAAGCAGCAGGATCCGATGGCGAGGGCTGCGTGATGCTGCCGACATCACTGGAGAAGCCTGCAATGACTGCAATGGTGGCTCGCCTTGTCTCGAATGCGCTTCGTACACTGAATCGGAATGCCCGAGGAAACGCTGGAGGCAGCGGAGCGAGCTTGATGCTCGCGGCTGACGTGGGCGAAGCGCGTTATGAACGGCTGAAGAGGGGCTTTACCAGACTGAAGCAACATGTGGTGGAGGTGAAGGAGCATCGAGAGCTGCTGCATCGCGCGTTCGACCAGGTTCGCGGTAGTACCATGATCCTGCAGGAGAACTGTCTGGTCCTAGCGAATTCAGATGCTGCTGCTTCGACGGAAGTCGCGGCTGGATTAGCAGAGAGCTGCATTGCCATCGACGAGATGAAGGTGACAGTTCTGAATGCTACGCATTGCGCAGTTGTCGGTGGCTGACGAAATTTGTATTGCTCTGTAGAATGTCCTGAACCATGAGGTGGCGACGCAAAGCAGCAGCAAAATGACCGAGTTCCAGCGATTTGAGGTGCGTGCTAGCTAAATGATCGCAGGTTACACGGAGAGGACGAGTGCTTAAGACAATTAACAGAAGGCTTCTACAGGAAAAGCTCAAGGCGCGTGAGCAGCTTCGATACCTTGTGGAAGCCGCTGAGACTCAGGTACCCAAGCTCTCCGTAAGAATTCGAGAATATTGGTGGGAGGAGTTACTTGACTATCGCATCGCTCAGCTCCAAGACATGCGCGAAGCCGTCTCAACGAACCGGACGCGCGGTCGTCGAGGCAAGATGAAGCGGGCTGCGACAACGCGAGAGATCGCTGCCAAGCGCCAAGAAGTACGTGGCAATCTGACGGAGTTTTTGTCATGTTGAAGTGGTGGGGTTACGTTTGTGCGCTGATCGGTACGCCCCCAGTTCCATCGTTTACGCCGTCGCCTTGCCGTCATGACCGAGGCGCTGGAGCACGTTTTCCAGTTCCACTTCCAGCTGGACCAGTGTATCGCCGAGCCGGAGCTTCAGACGGTACGAGGGAGTGTAGCCATGTTGAAGTGAGATGTAGCCATGTCTGTACGTAACCTGGTGTGGAGCCATAACCTCGAACTGTAACCCCATGTCCATGAGGCAGGTGCACCACCAATTGGAGCGGTTCTTTCACCAGAACGCTCGAGCGTTCGGCGTGCTGGAGACCACGATGTGAGGCGAGTCGGACCCACGTCACTGACGCTGGAAGGCACGCGCTCTATTTGTGACGTTTTAACCGCAGTTTTGCGAGCGTAACCGTTGCCATAACCATTGGGTACGCGGTACCCAAGTCATTGGTTACATACCCCCAAAATATCTTTTGAGAACAATTCCCGCCTCAGAATTGATAGAACATGGAGATCGGGTTTATGCGGGTCTTCGCGACGCTAGTGCTGCTGCTTGCGGCCTTACACAATGCCTCTAGGTCCATAGTGCATGCGGAAGACGTCGTGACGGACAGCTGTCAGTCCGAGGACGTGCTGTGGATCTGGAGTGGTGCGTTGACGTCGCATTCTGTGACATTCAAGTTCGGGCTGCGCGAAGGCCATGCGTGTAGTGACGCGGATTTCATACTGTACGCGTTCCCGGAGCTTCAGGAGGGCGAGCGACCGCACTCCGCTATTGGCATGTGTTCGGCCGTGGATAGTGGTGAGCGCGGCGAAGGGGAAGAGCTGAGCGTCGCGGCGCTGGAGCCTCCCAATGTGAAGCAATGCGAACTCGTCGACGTGCCGCACAGCGCACGAACGTATCACTACGAACTGACGCTGCTGCGCTCCGGAGTCGTGGCCAAGAGCGGGACCTTTCGCACGCCGGTGCCTGAGGGCGAGCCATTCAGCTTCCGTGTGGCCTTCTCGTCCTGCGCAGACGAAGACTCCGACCCGAAGGTACATTCTATTGTGTTTTTCCATAGAAATGCCACGAAACTATCGTCATCTTTACGATTTGGGTGGTGGCTATTGTTAAAATGCAGGTTTTCGACGAGATCGCGGGTCACGATGCCCTCTTCTTCTTGCATACGGGAGATCTGCATTACCACAACTTGGTAGTGAACGACGTCGCGGCATTCCGCGATGCATACAACTCCATGTTCGCGTCTCCAGCAGGCCGTGCCATGCTAGCCATGCAGCTCCCGTTCGCCTATATGTGGGACGACCACGACTTCGGTCCTGACAATAGTGACAAGACGGCTCCAGGCCGCAATGCCTCGGTGCAGGCGTATCGGGAGTTTGTGCCGCATTATCCACTGCCTGGTGGGGTCTCCCGCTCCAGTACAGTGCACCAAGCGTTCTCCGTTGGCCGTGTACGCTTCATTGTCACGGATTTGCGCTCTGCAAGAACTCCTAACACGGCGCCGGCCGCGCCATCTAAAACGGTGCTGGGGAAGAAGCAGAAGGCCTGGTTCAAGGCCGAACTGCTTCGAGCGACTAGTGACCCGAACGTGCGACTCATTGTATGGTGCAGTACGATGCCGTGGCTGGATGATGAGCGCAAATGGGGGCACTTTGTCCACGAACAACAAGAGCTCGTGAACTTCATGAAGGCTCATGCGCTGAACCGATGGGTGCCCATCGTCATCGTCAGTGGTGACGCACACATGCTAGCAGTGGACGACGGCAGCCACAGCCCTGGGAACCTCACGGTGCTCCATGCCGCGGCGCTTGGACGTCCTGGCTCGGTGAAAGGCGGACCTTACAGTCATGGCGCCTTCCCTGGCTCAGGGCAGTACGGACTACTGGATATCACGGACGAAGGCGGCGAGCAGGGACGAGTATGCATCTACTACCGCGGCATGAACATCTACAAGGGCATGCTGGTCGAGTATGACACGTGTCATCCAGACCGCACACCCGCACGTGAACCGTACTTCCCACCGCCGGTGGCTGTGCGTGTGATACTGCGAGCACTCAAGAAGAGCAAGAAGTACGCGGGCGTCGCAGTGCCTGTGTTGGTTCTGGCAGCTCTAGCGGTGGTCCATCTTGCCTTGAAGAGGAGTCAGCGACGGGCGGTGGAAGATAAGAAGCACAGCTAATTAGCTGCTTCTCTCGATGAGGTAGTCGATGGACAGATACAGCGCGACCCCATGGTATCGTTCATTGAAACGTTGCTTGCCTGAATCCTCCCACTTCTTTCTTCTTTAACTGACGGGCTTCGGTCTCTTGCCAGGGTTCCTGCCAGGAATCTGCGCCAAACAACACCACAAACAACATCAGTATCTGCTTCTTGGCCATGAAGCTTGCGTGCACGCTCCACCAACCGACGCTTCGTACCAACACGTCCGGATTCTTGGGGTCCTTGGCCCACGTGACGGTGCTCATATTGGCGCTCTCCTTGAAGAGCAGCAGGAACTCCCCCACGCGCTCCACCTTGCCGCCCCATAAATAGATGCGGTTGCTCTTGAGCACCACTTGCGTGGCCGCCAGCTGCAGGATGTCGCCCGGCCGCACGTGCACCGCCGCGCTCTTGGGCAGCACGAGGCTCACGCAGCCAGACTCGTCCCCCACCAGCAGCGTCGCGTTGTTGCTCGCGTTGGCCTCGTCCTTGGCGTTGGACTCCAGCACGATGACCTTCACGTTGCACTCCTTGTCGCACAGCGCCGGCGACAGCTCCTTCACGCGCGTGAGCGCCAGCTTCTTGCGGCTCGCCATCGCTCCAGCTTTGGCTTCCGTCCCTCGAGGAGCTCAAGGGAGCTGTATTCGGGAGGAGGCTTATATTCGAGTAGGGACGCAAGTGTGCATAACCTAACTTAATTCAGTGGTTTACCAATTGGTGCACATTTTGCACACAAAAATGACGCGACTTCAAGTACATGGCTACATTTCATGCGGTTAACCCTTCACTCCCCGCATGTTGGCCGAGCCAGCATAACGAGAAGTTCGTGGTTTAATGCCAAAGCCTACTGTGCTACAATAGTATGGCTATTCCGAAGCCGCACTCTAGGAAACCTAGAGGGCACAACAGAACACGAATGTTGCAGTTCACCTGCAGAAAATCCTTGGCCGAGGTGATCCTTCCAGTTGTGCTCTTAGCAGTGCGAGCATGTTCACAGAAGCATTCACGTCGCGGTTGACAGTCACACCGCATCCACTGTTTTTGCAGTGTAGTACGCTGTGCACGGGAAAGTTTCGAACGACTCCATCCTTGCAACGCCTCTGTGAAACCTGGTTCGTCAACACTTTTCGACAAGCTGGATCCGAGTGTATCTTGCTCGTACGGAATTCGTCAATTGAGATCACTCGGCAGTAC